>JASKGM010066533.1:0-16835 GCA_034509205.1 Ceratonia siliqua
TGAGTTGTTCCAAAAGAAAAGAAAAAGTATTTTGATCTTGAAAAGTTTTTAAAACTACATACCCAATTCAACCCCCCTTCTTGGGTATTTGGTCTATTTTTTCTAACAAAGTGAATGTTTGCAGGATTGCATGCCTGAAACTTATGCTGGACATTGAAAAAATAGCAGAACAGGAGTTGCAAAAACCTTAACGTTCCACGAGGCTCCGAGCAGAATCTAAATGATCATAATGGCTGAAATTCAAAAAAAATATATATATAATAATAGCAGCCATCAAAGCTAAAATGTGGAAAACATTAAAAGTTGTGCAAGTGATATGAAAAGCAATTCTTGATACACACAAAATGCAAAAAAATTGTACCAGACCATGTATAAAGGACAAGTGAGCAAGCAGAAGGCTAAACTTCACGAATAAGGTAAAGGAAGCCATCAAGGCTAGAGATGAACGTTGAAATGGTTGGTGAATGGCTAGAAACAAATTCAATGCACTCCCAACATTCAAAATCTCAAGTATAAAAATAACTAACTCCATTGAAGCTTTGAGGGAGAGGAAGGAAGAAGTAGAAAGAGCAATCAGAAAGCTTAAATACACTTCTGATTTTTATGATTCTAAGCTACATTGTGATATATACTCTATAGAAGTTGTTGAGAGAAACTCATAATGAACACAATATTCATTCTTGAGAGTTTTAATAAGCTTTTGGAAGAAAAACTTGGTTGTGAGAGTTTTTTGCTAGATTGTTTGTATATTGAGTGCCTTTGTTATAAAACTCTTGGGTTTATAAAACTCTTGGGCTATGTGCTTGGGGAAAAGACTTAGAATATAGTTTTTTTGAATCCAAACCTCTATATATAATGATGTCCTTCTCTGATCCTTTTCTCTTTAATTTCAACTAAATTTAGATTTTCTGTCTGATCCTTTATATTTTACACTATATACGTTTTTATCATATATTCATTATTTTAAAGAGTTAACTTGTTTTCTAACTTACCTATTTCAGTTGATTTGATAAGGTCTCGAGAAAAAAAGTTTAGAAGTCTTCTTTGATTTGAATTCAAAACAATGAAGGTAAAGTTTATGCTTGATCCTTTGTTGAAATTGGAGTGATCAACTTTAAATTTGCATAAGATTCCCATCACCCAATTCTCTGGTGCTAAACATCCTTACTTATAAATCTATTCTTTTTTCAAAAACATCTATATATATATTTATTTATTTATGAATAAGCTATCATACCCTACTTCTACCTTAGTATTTTATAATTATTTATTTAAGGTTATAATAAATTTTATTATCTTATATTTTAAAAAGTCACAGTCTACTACCATGTACGTTGTTTCGTTAACACATTACTATCTTGTGTTTTAATTCTGATAAATATCTAAACAAAATGATGATCAATCTCTACCAAGCATACACACTATACGAACATGAGACATTGAGACACAATATGGACAAAGATATTTTGATATGTCAAGTTTCAAAAAAACATATGACACACATTAAAGTTGTAGATTTACGATATTTACATGCGTCATACTTAAAACATTTAAAAAAATTTCTATTCAATGAACTCATTGTAAAGAAAAATATGAATATCATCATATATTTTAAGTACTTTAGACAGAATCTTCTAAATAAAAAGATATTGTCATGACCCCAAATAAGGTCGTGACCAGCATTAAATATAGGGGTAGTTTCTATACTTCGGAAGCCTTGAAACTAACATAATATTATGCATACACCATTTAAAAACAAGTTGTCAAATTTAAATTTCATAAATCAGTAAGGAGCTTTGCTCTAGCAGCAATAATCCAACAAAATGGCTCTGCCCCATAACAAATTTCCAAATGTCAAATATGGAAATATTCTTTAATATATGCAAAGAAAACATGACCGTAGTGACTGCAAGACACATCCATAGACCACCAAGTTTGCTTTCAAGACAATAGAAGGTGAAGCCTAGCTCTATCTGAAATCTAAAACAAGAGAAATAGCAAGGTGAATCTACATGACTGAGTGAGTGATAGCATATCTAATAAGAACTAAGTAACCAAACAAAAATACGTATTTGAATAAAAGTATACATGCTTTTTCAGAAAATCTTCCCACGTAGGAATATGTTGTATAAAACATAAATCATAAGGCAATCTTTTGAAAACATTCAAACATTTAAATTCTATTAAACAAACATGTCAAAAATCTAGATTTTCGGAAAACAGAGATAAAATAAGAAACATGAATCAATCTTTATTTCAAAAACACAAAGGCATCAGTCGATTCTTATCATTAAGTCAAACTCAAGTCAAGGAGTAGTCTCAACCTAATAGGCCAGAACATTACCTCACTGAACCAAAAAAATTAAACAGGTGAAACATGCTAATAAGAGTTAAGGAGTACTCATTTATCATGACGAATATGCATATTATGCATGTATGCAAATATATTTTGTCTAGTTTCTCATGTGATGCGTGTTATCAGTTATGTTCAAAATCTTATGTATGACATGCTAATAGGTGCCAAAGAATTATCTCAATATGGTGAAACAAGTAGTTTGGGGCTAGTCCTTTGGATTCTAGGAAGTATTTGGCCTTAGGTGCACCTTGGTGTTCATAGTATCATAAATGACACATCAAAGTTTCACACAAATTAGAGTTCTTGAAATTCCAACGTACGTAAACATATAGATCAATTCAATTCAAGCAGGCACAGAGTATCACAAGTAGTTTAAATATTATAACCTAATGGGTGTTTTTCAAAAATACAATTCATATCCCAAAAAGGTGCTTTTTCAAAAATAAAACTAAATATAATCATGTTCACAAAGTGTCTTTCAAAATATAGAACAAATACCATCACAGAATATCTTTCAAAATAAACAAGGTTATGTTCACAATGCTAATAAGGATTTGAAATCAGGTTCAAAACATATATTAGGATGAGAAATTATTCATATCATCCCCTCAAAATGTATATATATAAATACAAATGTTCCTAGTTTCGAGTGTTTAGGCGAGCGCTATCATTGTCCTACCTAAATGTTATATCCGTGCTATGTGTGTTTCATGTTGTAATGATACATATAGTAGTACCTATTAGTATAGTCGTCTTACATTTATACGGATCACCCTACACTAACTCGAAGCTTCGAGTATGTACTAGAATCCAAAGGAAAGTAAAAGGAAACCAACATATATGAACATGAGTGTTAGGAAAGGATTTAATTACCTTTGGTATAACTTCATCTCATGTCTCTAATCGATTAATAAGGCCAGAATCATGAACAAGCATGCCATCAATATCCTAGGATTTAGATTTAGAGCCAAACCATAGAATTTAAATGATTAAGGAAGGAAAGTGAGTATCCTAGCTTAAAGTCAAGTGCTTAAGGCATAGAAATCGTAAAACTTACCTTAGAACTTGTTTGTTGAAGCTCTCTAGTCAGAACCTTCAAATTTAGGCAAAATTCAGCAATGAGAGAGTTTTGATATTTGTTTTAGGGTGTCATGGTCCAGTTGATCGTAGTAGTTTGATTGATTGAATCTTGTAGGTCGATTGATCGGTCTATTCTATTTGGTCGACTAGACAAACTTGTGGGTCATTACATTCTTTCCCCTTATGAGGAATTCTCTCAAATTTTGAAAGCTAGACAATGCAAGGGTAAACTAAATGAAAGGAAGGTAGCAAGATTCCAACAATTTCTCAGACACTTACAATGCTTACTAGTCATAGGGCACAAATTAAAGAAATTTTACAAGCAGAGTCATCAACAAGCTGGTTTTCAATTTGACATCCTCAAGGCCAATATGAGTTAATTAATTAGAACATATCGATTTTTTTTTAGTTGGAAAGGTTTACAAATTGAGGTTTGCTAGAGAAATAATTTCTGCTAAGGAAATAGAGGAAACAAAATGTCTCAAGATATAACAGGTGAGAAGGCTTATCGTAACTAGCAATATTTACTTACCATGGCTTAATCTAACTCAAACTGGAACACTTTTACGAATACATTTTCTTAGGTTAACTAGTAACCATTCAAAAAATAACAATGCTAAGAGACTTGATTAAATTATTCATAGAACTCCCAAAGGGATTTGCATATTCTATTTAGAAGTAGAGGAAACCTAAATTTGAGTTGACAGAGCTAACACTCAATGATAAGCACATGTACATATATGTAGTTTCACATACAGTGGTTAGATTAGGTGGTTTTCAAGGTTTGGTTATTATGTCATTAACATGTGCAGTAATTTGTCTCTAAATCTTCTATTCAGAGCCTTCTCAAGCTTTCAGGCTTAACTTATGCAGTACAGGTCAAATACTCACATATTAGAATTTATTTTCCAGAGTCAGAGTTTGGATGGTTGTACCTCGGTATGTTATGAATTTCACATGATGTATTAAACATGCCCCCAGGCATCTTGGAAGTATAAATAACATTATTTCTTTCAGAATATGACAATGGAGTAGGCGGGGTCACATGAGTCATCAATTTTTTAAGTCTTTTAGAATTCTATTGACACTCTCTACTCTTGCAAACTTAGTAATCTTTAGACACTGGAGGTAAATCTTTTATTTATACATATATCTTCTTCTCCAGGCTCACGGTATTAACTGTTCAGTCTAAGAATACTCTTGACTTGGGTTGAGCGAGGGGCAACGCGCATTTCACCAATGGCTATAAGGAGCATGGTCACTCTGGGCTTCATGAGACCTTAACCCTAAGGCTTTGTAAAAGGTTCACTTTTTATGGTAGAATTAGAAGTGTTTATACAATATCGTTTGTGTTCCACCTTACTTTAAGGTATGGCAGGTCAATAAAAAATGGGTCAACACCCTAGTTAATCTTGCTTTCTTTCTAAGGCAAATACTCAGGTACCTCTGGGGTAAGACAACTAATTTATCTTAACCATAGTTAGTATGGTTGATATTTGTTTCCTATGTATGATTATAAGATGTAGAAATAGTTTACAATTTATCTATTGACAACCTACCCATTTACCACAAGTTTCATTATTGCACTAGGCAAGGAAGAGCCAACCTACACAAGCTATGTAATATAATATCTTCACCGCCCAGTAAAAGAAAGGGTTCAAAAACATCATCTATCATCGTTGCATAAATGTCCAATGGCTTTGTTGTAGACCACACATAATTTGTTTATATTTGTTCGACAGTCCTCTTATAAATATATCTAAAGATATGTAGTTATTTATTCCATAGTTTGTAAATATCTCTTACTACATAAACTACATGGTTCCTAAACAGTAGCCTTATGGCTCTTGTATATGTACTTAGGAAGCATGGACACGAGACACGAGATACGACACAGGACATGGGTCACAGGAAATTATAAAAAGCACAGGACACGACAAGACATCTATGGAAAATAAGAGATGTCAAACAATTCCTCAAGAGAAGAAGAGGGAGAGATAGGGTCTAGCCGGAGGCTCTAGAAAGAATGGGAAGAAAGAGAAAAGAGGGAGAGGAAGGAGTTAAAACAGAGGCTACCAATTAAGCATTTATAGTTCAATCGAGGTCGTAGCTCGAATGACTAGCGATTTACCATTTTCAGGCAAGGATTCGACCAGTTAGCCAGCTAAAGATTCTACCTTTAGGTTGAAGGCTCATGACTATGGATGTAAGGTTAGATGATACGTATTCGAATGAGGTGAGGGTGCGTCATTCTAGTGACCCTTCTGGTGGTGAGGTCGAAACTTCAGACCAGGGATTATATGATAGTGATCATAGCTTAGAGTTTGAATGAATAAGTGAGGAGATAAGGTGTTTGACATTGTGTTTCTGCCCCAAACACATGATTCTACTCCAGGAACTCTAACCTATTGAAGATTGGGATGCTTGCTCAAATTGGGTGCCGGTGTGTGAGAATAGTTTAAGGAATAAGTATTTTACTTTCAATTTTTACTTCGTAGAGAAGTTCGGGGCATATTTTCCCCTAAATGGGATTGAGATAATATTTTTTAGCTTTGTGAATATTGTTCCTTCTTAGCTCGGGGTTCCAACATTTATGCACTTTACTCAGTGTTGGGCCTCAATTAAATGTTTTCTTTTGTTTCTTCATGTTGAAAGATCCAAGTAAGGGTGCTAGTTATCTGTATCTTTTTACCTGCCTCTGTTTTTCACTTATGAGGCCGAATGAGGAATCAGCCAAAGATTGAAATGATCAATTTTATAGGGTAACGATCTCTTTCTTTTTAGATGGGACTAGTCGTCCTCGATTTCCCTTTGTAATAGTAGTATCATTTTATTAAGTTTAGGAGTTTATCTTATGAGTAATGTGACGAAGAGACGAAGTTGGTGATATCTCGAATAAAGCTACTTGACTACAACTAAGCTAAGAATGTTAGATTAAAGGCCATTGGTTTAATAAGTAGGTGTTTTCAAGTTGTTTATTTTGTTTTTGTGATCAGCCTTCCTAACAATGTTTTTGCTTTTTAAAGAGAAAGTGTTTCATTCAACATAATGGGTAACATAGCTAAGATTGCTCAGGCTTAAAAGGCGGAAGAGCTCGAAAAGGTCCCAAGGCAGGTCCATTTACAATGGTTCATCTAGAGGATGTTAAGGAGTTTTAAACTCCAAACTCTAGGGAGCTTAAGGTCTTTTCTCAATAGAAGGTCAAGGCCGGTGATAAGAGGTGGCGTAGCTTGTTTTCTAATGTATAGGAGTTGCTTCCTCCTTTGGGTGCTTGGGGTTCCTCGCCGATTCCCGAGGTGGTTACAACCTGAAATGCTGGCCTTGCCTCTTGATTTTTTGCTGATGTTGTGCTCGAAGTTGGTCATCCTATTGTGTCCTTGTGGAACATGGATTTTGGGGTTGGTGAGTACATAGACCAAGGCTTTTATTGTCTTTTGATGAAAAGAGGCTTAGGTCAACCTTGTCTTGTAGTTTTATTTTGTTATGCTATTGGGTATGCTACTCGACGGGCCATGGTAACTTATGAGTTGTAGTAGTGGTTTGATCATCAGGCTGCTAAGAGTTGGCGGTGTAAGGATGAGGTTATTGCAAAGGCACGAGTTAACTTTAAGAAGACATGGGATAAGGAAGAGCAACCCTAAACCTTCAAAAAAAGGCAAAGTCTCGTTTGATTGAGTTGGAAAAGGAGGTTCAACAACTTTAATTTGATTTGGCCACATGTTATACGGCTCAGGATGTGTTGGCTCAAGAGCAAGATTTGTTGATTGCAAAGATGGGTCGTCATCAAGAATGAGCTCGCACTTCCAAGAATTGTGGTAAAGATTATAAAGTGGGTTTTGAGATTTGTTATGCCCATGTTCAATTGTTGTATCTTGCGGTTCAGGTCTGGGACCTTCATTGCTTTAAGCAAGTTAAAGATGGCATTCTAATAGATGCTCTAAAAGATAATCAGGATGATGACTAGGATTTGGAGATTGAAGACTTAAGAGCAGAGAAGATGATACGGATTATGATCAGGATATAAAGGTTAAAGACTCAAGAGCAGAAGTAAACTCTTCCTTTGAAATCGCTGAATGACTTTAAGCTTTTAAGTATTATAGTTTGGGCTAGCTTTTGTAATACTTATTGCCTGTGATAGGTTTTTGTAGGGACTTTTAACTTATATTTTAAGTGGTCGGGTTAATCGTTATTCAATTATTCTCGTTTATTGTTAGTTTTTTATAGGCCGGCCTCTAACGGGTCAATTTTTTACATATTTGTTTTAAGAAGTGTGGGGGTTTGGCATTTTATTATGTCAGTTTGTTGGATTAATACACGAGCATTTTGGTGTCAGCATTGGCCGCCTTGATGGACTTTGGTCCTTGAAAGCTTTGGCCCTTTGTTAATGTTTGCATTGGCTGCCTCGATGAACTTTGGTCCTTAAGAGCTTTAGCCCTTTGTTGTGATCGGCATTGGCCACCTTGATGGACTTTAGTCCTTGAGGTTGGCATTGGTCGCCTTGATGGACTTTAGCTTGTGCATAAAACTTGTTTCATTTGTTTTTATATGTTCTCAAGTCTGTTACATTCTAGGTTCTGGGGATATGATTTTTGTTACTCACAAGTATGGAGAGGATGTCGGCTCGGAAGTTTTCACTTCTTAGAATGTGGTGGATTTGAAATTATTCTAGGTTGCCTATGAGGTTTTTCACTCGGTCTAGGTACTTACCCATTTTTGGATCTTTTGCTTGATATTCTCCTTTTACATGGTTGGTTACCAATTACGAGTTACTTAACCCCTTTAGTTTCTTTGTTCTAAGCTCTAAGGCAAGTTTAAGTCCTACGATGAGTGTCTCGTACTCAGCTTGGTTGTTAGAGGTCGGGAACTCGAATAGATGTAACTGTTTGACTATTAATTCCTTTGCCTCTCTACAATTATTCATGCTCCTTCACCTTTAAAGTTACATGACCCATCGACTGTGAGTGTCTAATTTGGTTGCTCTTTGAATTCTTGATTGGTCCATTGGGTTCATAAGAGATAGAATGTTCAAAGAATTTTACCACCCATCTAAGCATGCAACCAGCTAGGTTGGGCTTTTGAAGGACTTAGTTTATTCGCTGGTCAATTTTGACGATTATTTGGTGGTTTTGGAAATATGGTCAAAGTCTTCGAACTGATAGGAATAGGACATAGGAAAGTTTTTCCATTTTATGGCATCTAAGCTCGAGTCATTAGAAGGTATGGCTGGTGTAATACACAATGAGTTGAATTATTCCTTGTTCTCAAACAAAGGCTAAGCTCACAGATTGGTGGCTGTTGGCAAGGTAGATGTAGAGTGTTTTTTATAACTTAAGTTTAGATAAAATAAGCGGTTAGGTGAGGTATTGTTTTAGTTGGCTGAGGGCTTCTTGGCATTTTGGGGTCCATTCGAAGTTCTTAGCTTTTTTTAGGGTCCTAAAGAAAGGTAGAGCTCCGTTGGCTAATTGAGATATGAATTAGGAGAAAGCTACAATTTGGTCAGTTAGCCTGTGACTTCCCTTACTAACCTTGGAGGTTCCATTTGTGTGATTACGATGCACTTGTCTAGATTGGCTTCCATTCTTTTGTGGGTTAACATGAAACCAAGGAATTTTCTCAGTCCAACCCTGAATGTGTATTTCGCATGGTTAAAGCACATGTTGTGCTACTTTAGCTTAGCAAATATCTCCACTAGATAGGTCATATCATCCTTTTTGTTCAAGATTTCATGAGCATATCATCCACGTAAACTTCCATGTTTCAACCTATTTGGTCCTTGAATGCCTTGTTTACCAATTGTAGTATGTTGCCTTGGCTGAAATGACATGACCTTGTAGCAATATGTTGCATTTTCTGTAATGAAGGCTAATTTTTTTCATCTTCAAGATGTATTCGGATATGGTTGTACCCAGAGTATATGTCTATGATGCTTATTAATTTGTACCCAGACATATTAAACTAATCAATAATGGGAAGTGGATATAGATCCTTAGGATAGGCCTTGTTCAGATCCATGAAATCCACACACATTCATCATTTCCCATTCACCTTCTTCATGAGGACCACATTTGATAACCAGGTTGATAAGAATTGAAATAACGGTGGCTAGAAATTGGCTAAATATAAAGCAATGAAACAAAGGAAGATGAAACAATTGACTGAATTGATAAATTTTTACACCACAAAATAATCAGATTAGTTTGATTTGCTATACTCTGGAGTTAGAAGGATTGAAAGTGATAATAATCGATTAGAGTTTACTACCAGTAATCCAACTATATAATAACTCACACAAGTGGCAGCAAAAAATGCCCAAACACTCTATTTAAAATAATGTTTAGAAGCAGAAAACTAAAAAAAGAACAAGCCTCCCTCAAATAGCTTAAAACCTGACAAACCCTAGTTTAGTTTTTTGAATCTAGGCTTAAGAAACTCTAACCCCTTAAACAGGACTAAAAAAAAAATTAAACAAGTCTAACTCAAATAAATAACTTCTTAACTTAATAGAAGCCCAAATGACAACTAGGTAGTACAAGTAAAATTAAAGTGACCCATTAAACTTCCAAGCCCAAGACTTCATAACAAGATCAAGGTTGGGTTGAAGCTCTCTAGCACGTGCTCTAGTCAATGGTATAATAGGTTCACATGTGTTACCTTCATATGTGCCATAGTCCCCATCACAGGTCGTATAGGTTATTTCTCTAATGAAGTCGACATTTAGTAACTTTTGAACTTTTTCTTTAATAACTTCCTATCGGTTCAGGCATTTTGGCCTGACCGTTTAGCCCTGCATTTATAGCAAGTTTATGGCAAATAAAGGTAGGATCTATACCTTGCATATCCGATGCTATCCAGATGAACAGGTTGGCATTGGTGGTGAACAGGTCAGTCAGCTTTTACAATTTGAAAAAAGGCTTATTGTATCTCACCTATACTATATGTGAGGGATCGTCATTGACTTGTATAGTGAGGAGGTTACTCCGAGGTTCAGCTTGGTACTTTTGCTCTTTGTTTCTATTGTCGA
Source organism: Ceratonia siliqua (assembly GCA_034509205.1). NCBI lineage: Eukaryota > Viridiplantae > Streptophyta > Magnoliopsida > Fabales > Fabaceae > Ceratonia > Ceratonia siliqua. The sequence goes on from JASKGM010066533.1 coordinate 10,458, forward strand.
GCTATTGAATTGGAGTTTGTCTAATGTTGGGTATACTTGTGCTTTTTTACATTTCATTCTTTAGGGATCGATGGTCAAGCTGGTCTTGTAGTAGGTCTTAACCTGAAGCTAGTATCCTTTTACAGATCCTATGGTTCTTCCCGACATGGGAAACTTGAGCATTAAATGCTTAGTGGAGACTATAGGCCTGGCATGGTTCAGGGATGGTGAGCTAAGTATGATGATATATGTTGAAGGGGAATCTACCACTAGGAATTGAATGTCGATGCTTGAGAGGTTAGGAAATTCTCCTAGAGTCATTCTCAGCTTGATTATGCCTTTCACCTCGATGTGTACTCCTAAGAAACTCATAAAGGTTCCAAGGTAATGTTGAAGTTCGAAGCTTGGCAGGCAAAACTTGTAGAATGTGTGAAAGAAAATGATGTCTACAAAACTTCCTTAATTGACTAGGATTTTTCGCACTTCGTAATTTATGATGACACAGCTAATGACCATGGGGTCATCTTGGTTTCTATTGATGGACCCATAATCTGAGTCTTTCAAGGATATTCAAGGGTCGGGCTTATGCTCTTTCTGGCAATGTGTAGTACTTCATGTGTTTACCTATTGATAGCTATCTGATATCTTTTTATAGAGGCTCTAGAGGGTCCTTCACCATGAAACCACTTGAGATTGTGTTAATGACCTTAGTTACATTTCTTTTGGAGTCTTGTTGGTTTGCTTGCCCTTTGTTGGGGGATTAGCTCCAATGGTGATTTAGATCTTTGAGGAGAGATCATTTTTTCCTTGGTGATTTAGGCATGCTAGGACTTCCCTATTTGTCTTTTGTTGGGGTCCGAAGACATTGGCTTAGAACTTTTAGAGGTAACCTTTCTACACCAAGTCCTTAATCATATTTCAAAGGTGCCTACAAATGTCTGTATCGTGCCTTATTCCGAGATGAAAGGCATAATAATTTTCTTTCTTTGTGCCTATATTTTCTTTTGGAGGGGGAAGATTGACTAAATTAGTTTGGCATATCACTTCGAGAACTCAAGTTTGAGCTTAGTTCAGGGGTGTATAGACATCGAAGCTAGGTTAGATTATGAATCTTTCCCTTTTGGTATCTCTTTTCTCCCCACTTGGTTTTTTGTCCCTGAAATGATTGTTTTTATTTTCATCATGATCATGAACCTCTTCTAGGTTAATGTGCTTACCAACTTGAGTGAGAAGGTCAGTAAGATTTGTAGGTGGTTTCAATGTAAGACTTTCTTGGAGTTGATCATGTCATAGGTTGGCTTAAATTGCATGCATCGCAACAAAGTCGTTAATATCCCTTACCTGAAGAGATAGGTTAGTGTAGTGTTTTATGTATTCTTTGAACGGTTCATTTTTTTTTTTGTTTTAGGGTAGCCAGGATAGCTAAGGATTTCTGGTAGTTAATGCCTATGGAGAAGCAGGCTATGAAGAGTTCGGTAAGGTCATCAAAGTTGGAGATGATATTAGGGGGTAAGTTGGAGAACTATTAGAGCATGACTTTTCTCAGGGTGGTAGGGAAAGCTTAGCACAAGATTTCTTCCTTTGTACTAGCTAAAAGCATTACCAAGTTATAACTTTCCAAATGTTCTTTGAGGTTGGCAAACCCATCATACAGTTTGAGCTGTGATTTTAAATTTTTGGGTAAGGGATAACCTATGATGTTCTAAGTGAAAGGATGTTTTCTAGCTCATTTTTGCTTTTTTGAGCTTGAGGGGGATGGCACTGAGGTGCTGGGGGTTGAGGGTTGCCCTTGAGTACAGGTGTGGTAAGAAGAAAGGTGATTTTCTTCTCAACTTCTGTGATCTCTTGGAGGTTGGTAAAGAGAGGATGGAATAGCAGTTTTGATGAGGCTTAGAAGGTTCACAAGTTGGGATTAAGTGAAATCATCTTTCTTTTACTATCACTGACAGAGGTTGGTTATTTTGGCTTTATCAATCTCTCTATCTTGCTCCAGTCCCTAAATTTTTTGTAAAAAGGACAGAAGGATATCTGCCTAACGGTTATTTTTCAGCTCTGTTCTTTGAAAGGGTTCCTGAGGGGAGAAAGATAGGCTATTCAGTACCCGTTGGATCAGCAAGGTTGAAGACAGGCAGTCTTGGGCTTGTGTAAAGCTTTTATGGGTAGAGGTATATGTTCTTAGGTAGAAGGAATGTTTTTGGGTTAACTAAGAGTGTCCATGGCAATCAACACAAAATCATACAAATATTTAGGAAAAGATCCATACAAATAGTGTCAAATGACGATGCCTATGTTGAGGTCTAGGTAAGGATATGTCTAACTAGACTAGGTCGGGTCTAAGATGAATCATATAATAAAGAGCACGTAAACTAAAAGCCATGTTGGCAATACCTAAATTCCAAAGCTCAAGTTATATTAATAAGAGTTAATGAGTCTAATAAATGTAGAGAGTGTCAAAAGTGTTTTATACATGTGGAGTGGAGTACTTATAGGCATGAAGAAGGGTAGATTCATCCTTAGGCCCCGTCAGGTCATGGATCATGTAATTGGGTAGTTACAGCTGGACCATATCATAATTGGAATTACTAAGTGTTATGTATAATTTTAAATCCTTTACTGGTGTAGAAATTAATAATTACCTACGTATTAAAAAACACATTGTGCAGTGATATGGGAAGATCCCTGTAAATGGTACATACTACATGGATGGAGGTCCATTGTCAAGAAAGACCCAATCAAAAGAAAATGGGAAGAAAGTAGAACTACAATGTTGTGAGTAGATGTATGGTTAGTGAAAGAAAACCCAAGGAAACCAAAAAGTGACATGGAGAGATTTCACTTAACTGATATGCCAGGAATTCTACCCTATGGGTTCTGCTCAGGATCGATGGTCACATTGGCACAATTTAAAGCAACGTCAACACTAATTTGTACAAGCGTACACTACGAAATTTTAATGCTTAGTAGTCTCATTGAATATTAGCCTCGACGGTGAAGATATATTCACTAGATTTGTAGTTGGACTTCATCTACATATACAAAATGGGTTGTGATTATATCAAACATCATATATGTCTAACATTAGTTGTATTACCATGGCAATATAATATAAGAACATATCTAATGTACAATGTAGTCGAGACAGTGGCAAGGAGAAAAGTGACAATGACCATAACATAAGATAGCAAACTCCACGAGATAATGTAATTACATCCTCTAGATCCAACAATTATTATGACCATTGTGAAATTGCAAGGCACAAAAAAGATAAATGTTGAAGGCTACATCCTGAGCTATTCCCAAAAAAGTGGAAGAATGAGAGGAAGATGTAAACGTTTCCCATTTGTTGGTTTTATTTTCTACATTAGAAGTGTCATAAATAAACTGGAGTGAATGAGAGATAAACAGAGAGAGATTAGTGAGTTAATTCAAATTAGTTTTGGTATCATAGCATTGATTCGCAATGACACTAATGAATGGTGTTAACCAAGTCAGTTACAAGTCCACTGGTAAACCCCTATATGTCTTATGCATGAATCAAAAGTCAGTTCAGAAATAAGCCACAAATACCAAAATGTCAGCTGAGGGAAAGTAGTCATGGTCAATGAGCATATCAAACTTGAACAGGTTGAAGGAATAGATAAGAACTTGGCACTAATGGAAATTCCATGAAAAAAAATTTGCAAATACTACTCCCATCATTGATGGAAAAAAGGAATTATTCACTCTACGAATACAAGTGAAATGGGGTATCATAAAAGCTATCGTTGACACAGGTAGTCAAAAAGATATATTCTCAACCAGCTTAGTCCTGAAGCTAGGCCTAGAAACCACTCCACATCCAAGACCCTATCAATTGGGTTGGATCTAGAAAGATATGGAGTTATAGATTGATTGTCAATTTAAGTATGAATTCACCATTACTAATAAGTACATTGATGAAACAACATGTGAAGTGGTACCTCTAGATATCTGTCAGGTGATATTTGGTAGCCCATATATGGGAACGAGACATTATCTTTTATAGAAGAGCTTAGCAATATCAATTCCAAAAAGATGGAACGAAATACATTGTCAACAGAGATCGAGTGTAGCCGAAATTTGAGCTTCTAAAAAATTTATGCTATTGATGATTCAGCCATTGGAGGTTAAACCAACAACCTTCATTTTACACATATCAAAACAAAGGATGAACACGAGGTTAAAAGAGCTACTAAACAAATATGCCAATCTGTTCATAGAAACAAGGAATCTACCCCTTGAACGTGCCATTCAACATGAAATATACCTTATCTCAAATTCCACTTTACGCAATCTTGCGATATATCACAACTCTATTATGTAGAACGAAGAGATTAAGCACCAAGTTAACGAATTACTGGACTTAGGAGTCATTCAACCAAGTAGCTCTCCATGTGGCTTACCCATCATGTTTGTGCCAAAGAAAGGAGGAGGTTAAAGGAGGTGCATTAACTACAGGGCTCTCAACAAGATCACTATTAAAAACCAATAGCCCCTCCCAAAGATTGATGATTTACAGGATCAACAGAGGCATGTTATTGTGTTCTCTAAACTATACCTTAAGTCAAGCTATCACCAAGTAAAGATTCTCAAAAAAGATACTTGGAAGACGACCTTTAAAACAAAACAGGGGTTATTCAACTGGCTTGTCATGCTGTTTAGGCTCTGTAATGCCCCAGAAACTTTCATGAAACTAATGAACGACGTTCTTCAACCATTCATGGACATCTTTCTAGTTGTCTGTCTAGGCGACACCCTCATAATAGTAATACTTGGGAGGAGCACCCGATCCATGCCCAGAAAGTATTTGAAGAGCTCAAACAGGACCAGCTATACCTTAATAAAAAAAATGTGAGTTTGGTAAGTTAACTATGGTGTATTTGGGTTTCATTGTAGGTAGAGGAGAATTAAAAATGGATATAGAGAAAGTGAAAATAATCTCGAAGTAACCCTGTTCATAGTCCGTTACTAAAGTTAGAAGATTCATGGGAGCATGTCAATCTCTTCAAAAGTTCATCAAGATTTTCTTCACTATAGCTTCAAAACTCCAGGCACTGAATAAGGCCAATCAAACATTTACTTGGATTGCAGAACATGAGACAACATTCTTACTACTGAAGAAGAAAAGTGTTACCAAATCTTCAAAAACCTTTTGAATGGGAGACTGATGCATTGGGCGCATGCAATGAGGTTATGTTAATGCAAGAAGGCAAATCCATTCATCATCCAAAGATGTTCCAAGGCATTGCTCAAAATTACCCCACCCATGACAAAGAATTGCTAGCTTTACATCCGGAAGTAAACCATTACCGGTACCACCGGGACTTTGAGAAAGCATATCGATGGACTTTCTAGGAATATTGCCATTAACAAAACAAGGTCACGATTACCTCTTTGTAGTGGTTGATAGATTCTCAAAATTGGTGATCCTTATACCATCCAAGAAGATGAATACAGAGGAAGAAATAACGAAGCTATTTTTTGATAATGTGTAGAAATTTTTTGAGCTCCCTAACTTGATCATGTCATATTGAGACATAAGGTTCTTGGGCAAGTTCTGGCTTACATTGTGGGGAAAAATGGATACTAAACTAAAAATAAGTATTACGTTCCATCCTCAAACTGATAGACAGACGAAAGTAGTCAACATAATCGTTATCCATATTCTTAGAAGTTTCAACACTCGATATCTGAGAACTTGGGATGACAATATTCGTTTTGTTTAATTTTTCATTAATAATACAATCCATAGTTCTATTATGAAGTCAACGACTAAAGTGTGCTTTGGGTTCTTGCCCATAACCCCTTCTGATCTATAGCCCACTATAGAATATGATATGCAGTGGAGAAAAAGAAGCTAGTAAAAATAAAGAATAGTAGTGTCACAACATGACGGCAGGTGAAAAGCCATCATTTTATGACTTTGGGGCGCGTAAGGAAAAAAACGCTGAGAAAATAGGAGTCGCCACCAATTAATTAGAAGGATAATTGGGGTCTTTAAAAAAAAAAGGAAAACTAGCCCTCGGAACCAGAGGAAAGGTTCGAGAATATAATTACGTGTGGGAATGTGTTAGGCACCCCACAACGTCCATCTCTAAGGATGGTTGGCCTAAGTTTTTTGTGCTTAATAATTTTACTATATCTTAATTGCCCCTTTTATCAATAAAATAATAATGGACAAAGATGATGAAATAAATAATTAGAACTGCCTTACCAAGTAAATGCCTACGTACCCCAAAATGGATCAAGGTCAACGTAGTTTAGAAATTGTTTCATTAAGTTGATTAAGCGAAAAGACATTAAGACATTTAGGCGAAATTAAATTTTCACTTAAAGCTTTGACATCGAATTAGGACTTTGGAGAGAACATATATTTACTGA
>JASKGM010066544.1:0-16834 GCA_034509205.1 Ceratonia siliqua
GTAAGTGCCTACGTACCCCAAAAGGGATCAAGGTCAACGTAGTTCGAAAGTTTGTTAAATTGATTAATTAATTAAAATGGATTAGGACATTTTAGAGGAAATTAAATTCTACCTAAAGCCTAGATAGTGAATTAAGACATTGGAGAGAATATATCTCTACTAAAAGCCTGTAAAATCGAGACTTTGGGAAAATAAAAATTCACTGAAAGTCTATGAGAACCAGGACATTAGGGAGAAATAATCTCCACTGAATGTCAGCGAGAATTGAGACTTTGGGGAATAAGATTCCACTAAAAGCCCATGAGATTTAAGACATTGGGGAGTATGTAACTCCACTGGATGTCATAGAGATCAGGACTTCGGAGAAGATAAACTTCTACTAGAAATCCCCAAAACATTCACGAATGAAACAAGAATGGTGATTTTATTATCCTTAATCAAATTTTTGCTTACCCACCTTTGTGCTAAAATTAAAAAATCATGGGTAAAAAATGTAATTTATGAAAGTTATGGGTCAAAAATGTAATTTATGAAAGTTATGGGTCAAAAATGTAATTTATGAAATTTATGGGTCAAAAATATAATTAATGAAAGTTATGGGTCAAAAATATAATTTATGAAAGTTAAGGGTAAAAAAATATAATTTACGAAAGTTATGGGATTAATTATAAACTTTCAAAAGTGTTGGGATTAATAATAAAAAAATGCAGGAGTCAGTAAAAAAACTGACCTTTAAAACCCCACAAAATATTTAACTGGGCCCTCAATTTCAATACCACTTTTTCAAATTTTACCAGGCCTTTGGAACTCATATTTGAATTCTAGAAAATTATGAATTGGGCCCTTGAAGCCGTTTAGAAGCACTTAACTTTTTTTGAAGGCCAGTTTTATTATTATTTAAAAAAAACTGAATTGGGCCCTTGAAGCCCAATCTAATTAGAATACTTAAAGCCCACCTGAAAGACCTGATTCCCTTTGTTATAAAAAAAAGGCACCTTATTGTTAACTTAAATTTAACAGGCTTAGCCCAGCTACTAAATCCCTCTCACTCGTATTGGCATCATCAGAAGCATGCAAGCTACTCCTTACCAATTAACCCAACTTAACAGATTAGTCCATAATCCACCTTCCCACAAACTCAAACGAAATGCCTCAGGCTTCCTTCCTGTATGAGTGCTATTCCCTTATGATATCATAAGTGGTACAAACTTGTGAGATCATCCAGACTCTAATTCAAACGAAATGGTCATTCTTTAAAATGTTCATTTTCAACCCCTAAAGAGACAGTCAGAACCAAGCTATAAGTAACCCCCTATTTAAATCATTTCCCTAGTCAAAACTAAAATATATGCCCCTAGACTCATAAACCTTGATCAAGCTCCATAACATATCAACCTACCCACTAAACCTGCCTACTAGGACAGAAAGGTTTCATAGTGTGAGAACACACCTTGGCTAGTGGCTAGTTCCTACAAGTCATGCTGAATGTCAAGTATGGTTTTACTCATTTCTGGCCTTACATATGGCAAAGCACAACCCCAGAAAACAGATTGCTTTCTGCCCGAGTATACTAACCTTAGACTAACAGGGGAAGGGACCAAATTTCAGTCTTGCTCTGAGTATGAATGAATGTACTCGGGAGTGAAACAGAACCAAAATTAAAGATGATAACTCTAACAGGATCAAACGCGCAATTGCCAATCAAAGTTTGGAGAACCAATCGTTCCAGCAAAGAGGCACAATAATCAAATCCCAAATAATAAATAAGGCACAATGCTTTTAGGCTAATAGAAAATCAAGTTCTACATATAAGGCTCAACCACAAATCATAACAGACAACCATCCCACATTTACCCAGTGTAATTCAGAAAAGAAAAAAAATCAAAGGCTACAGCACCATAGAAATCGATTGAGACATGAACAGAAATGAAAACGAATTTCAACCAAATGGAATACCTCACCTAATGCTTTTGTGATCCTCCTTTTCGATTTCAATCTCTCCTCACTCTCTGTTTTTTTTAATCCGCGATTCCCTCGAATTTGCTGTTTTCTTCGTCTTCCTTTCTCTGATTGCCTTTGGATTTCTTCCCCTCTTGATTCTTGATTTGGGTCTCCTTTTTCCCTTTCGTCCCGTCTCTGATTTTAGGGTTTTTCTTCTCTCTGATTCTGCGTGTTTCCTCGGTTGGGTTCTTCCCCCCTTTTTTTTTTGTTCTGAATTCCCCTTATCCTCCGTCTCTGCCCCTTTTGATTCGTTGGTTCTGTGCGCCTTATATGATCGGCTAGAGTGACTAAATCCCTTAATTATAGCTGGAAAATCAATTCGAACCAAAGCTTGTCGCGCATGGTGGTGGCAGGATCTGGGTCCATCTGACTTCTGTGGCTCGCATGAGGGAAAGACAAAGCAGAGGGATGGAGTGTACCGGGGGGAAGGAAATGGCAGAGTGAAAATGATGTTGCAGAGGGGAGGAATCAGCAATTTCAGAGGAGAAAAGGGGGAAAGAGATACGGGTGGAGCAGAAGCGAAGTTGGGGAAATGGGAAAAGGGAAATGGCCAGTTATTGGACGGGTAGTGGAAACGGGTTGGACCCGGGTATGGACTAAGTGGATATGGGCTAAGGTAATTGGGCCAAATCAGTGTTGGGCTGATAAACTAGGCTTGTGGCTGGGCTAGCGTTTTTTTGTCTCTTTTGTTTTGTGCTTGTTCATCTATTTTTTTTTTTTGTGGTTGTTTGTTGTTTGTTTTTTTTTATTTATTGTTTATTGCTTATTCATTTAATTGATTAATTAAAATTTTTTCATTTATTAATTTATTATTTTTTTTAATATATATATATATATATATATATACGGACAAAATTAGGTGTTTACACCTTACCAAAACACTCTCCCCACCTAACATGGTAGCTTTCTTCTTAAACTTCGCAAGGTTGAACATAGCTTGGTCAGCACCAACACCCCTTTATTAAGTCATTCATATCTTTATGCTATTCTTGAATGACAACATTGTCCCGATCAAACCCCAAAAGCATGTACCTTATTTTACCAGCACAGTTGGTGGACTTAATTCTCCTACTATCAATAGGCAAATTCAAGAATTAGTCCACGAGATAGCTAGGATGAAACCAAAAGTTTCATAGAGAATTACTCGGATGCTTCTCCTCGACACCAACTTGGCAAGGGAATATTTCATTAAGATCTTCTTGCCAAAACACGGCAATTACCATGGCCCGAGGAAGCAGATCCTCTATGTAGATTAATAGCCATAGCATCCGAACAGTTTGTTCAGCATCTCTTGTACCCAAATTTCTCTTTCTCTTTATCCATAATGGCAATCTCCTCCAAAAATAAAAATAATGCAAATTTGTCCCAAAGTGTTATTAACAACAAGAATAAGGAAGAGATGCAAAGAGCAAAGTGTGATAAGAAGGACAATTAGAATTACCCCTGATTCAATGAGTATGTAAAGCTAGTTAGTTTAGATAAGTTTCAGACATTTTGTTAGAATCGATAATATAAAGGTACTATAATGATACGTTTATAATCAATATGAACTATAAACTTTCCCTTTCTCTCTCTCAATTGTGGAGGTGCTCTGTCCTCAAAAGAGAGTCTAGTTCTCCCTTTACAATTACAAATAGACAAGAGCAATATGATAACCCCCCAGTTATTTGTTTCAGATGAGGGGGAAGATAGATAAGAAACTACACATAATGGAATAATGAGGTACAAAACATTCAATAAAAAACATAGCAACAGAACAAGAACATATGATACCCAAAAAGGAAAAAAGCATTGCTTTATCAAAAACCTCTACACCCATGAATAGCCATTGCTAGACTTGGTCAAAATAAACAAAAAAACTAATTCACTGATAGAAATAAAACACGAAGATGAAAACACAAAGCGTCTGCAAAAGAATGCAAATTTTGACTTCGAAGGCAAAAAATGAACCTACAAGGGATGTCAAATGCAAGTGAAATGCTTCTTCAGTATATGACATTTATAGCACATCATCTAAATGTTGCGTAAGCCAAGGACGGTACTAGATCCCATACATTTGGAAGACAACTGCATAGGAATAAGTTTAATCTTGGTCGTCTAACGTGAGTTTGACAGCCACAATTCAACATGTTGTCTAGTTTTTTCTTCCATAAATCCTGGCCTTCCAGTGTGCACTAGACGACCAAGATTTAACTAATAGGATGTCATGCACAGTTCGCATTTATTAACCTAAGTTAATATTACGTCACACTTTTTCCAAGAATGAAGTCGAATCACCACATACATACTAGATATGATAGAACGAGGGGATAACATAATTATACCATCCACTCCATCCTCACAAGGCCCAAAAGATGGCCTTAATGTAATTAACCCAAACTCCAAACTGCCCTCAAATCCAACCATTGATTTGTAAGACCATTCATTAGGGGGTATGGATTCAGTCATGAAACGCATGTCCCATCATCTTGGCCATCCATTTAATTGGATGAAATGATTATGCCACGTAATAAACAAACAATTCATGTTATCATTCGTAATAAAAGTTGCCATTGCAATGCCATGATAAGATTATGTTCATAGGAAATCAAATCAAAATTAAGTGAAATGCTCTCTTCAATAGATGACAATATTTAAATGTCAACTATATTGAAATCATATCTTGCAAACCATCAAACATCGTGGTGTGCAAGAAGAAGTGAAATAGATAAATTCAATGTTTTTAATTAATTATTGACATGTTTCTTAATCGTTACCAAACAAAAGAATAAACGGATATGATTAACGTATATATTTTTGCTTATAATTGATTGAAGCAACAAAGTAAAATGCTGTTTAATTATACTTTCGTCATATAAGAACTACAATAAAAGAAATGATAAACCCTCTGTTCATAGCTAACCCAATAATAGAACAAACTCAAATGTACTACAACAACTATATTAATTCCTCACTGATTTACTGCATGTTAAAATTGTGTTTTTTACCTAGCCATTGTTGTGCTTTCTTAGTTCAACTCATGGCCTTAAAATACATTGAGGTAAGTAGTATTAAGCTACCTTATTTTAGATCCACCTCAATAAGTCGCTGGAGTATAACAAATGCATTATGTGCTTTATGAGATAGAATTGGCCATTGCAGGTTATAATTGCCCATAACTAATGCAAGTACAAGTGCAAGTGCCAGTTGCAATCGGTCTTCTTCCATTATTGGTTGCATTGAGTTGTGCATTAAATATTATATATATTATTGTAACTTGTCACTGGAATAGATGAAAGACATCAATATACATACCCCAATGTCGAATCCTATCCAAAAGTTAATTATTAGCATCTAACTTGCCATGTACATCTCGTAATCATAACTAATGTCGTATGCAACCGAGGATATAAAAAATAAGAAGAATATAAGTTTAACTGGATGGAGACAATTATAGTATGAACATTCACTCAAACACACATCATATATAGTCTGATTATATATTAGTACCTACAAGCACAAGCTTGTAATAAAACAGTCTTAAATGAAAGTGGAATGATTCATTGAATTAAGTAAACAACTACATTACCATGACCCGAGGCAGGCTAATTCTTATAGCTACATCAATAAAGATTAAACTAACTTACCATTATAATTACAAATATGAATGGGAATGTTATATTTCTATACACTGACTTACTGTTTTTTATTTTTGTGTGTGTATAATAAGTAAATAATTAATGAACTAAAAACTGCAATTAGTTAGGATTAATAAAAAAATTTGTCTACATTTTCCAAAATTATCGTAGTTGTGATAAACAGTGGTATGTAATGATGTTACCTATTTGTCTTGGGGCGCATAATCTTTGGGACACTACATCAAACGATGTGCAATTAGGGCTTTACACTAATTTAGATGCCCTAGATGCTTCTTCTACCAACGAGAACATGAATTTAGTCTGCATTATCCTCAACATATCATTGTGGCAAACAATGTTAACCACCTTTCATTGATGGAGTTAGAATAAATATATCATTGTTTAAAGACTAAAGATAATACAATTTTCTGTATAAGTTCATATCATTCCAATGTCAATTTAGTCAGCTGTAGTGAACTTAGTATATAGGTTTTGCTTGATGTGTTATCAATCACTATGAGGTACTAGTATGTATAGCCCTCATTAACTGGGATGACAATCTGAACAAAGACATATTAAAGCAACAAATTTCTATCATACAATTCAAACTAATGTTAAACATAATAAGGAAAAATTCTTAAACAAAGGGTGAACATTTTATCAGGCATGTTGCTTGGTTTATTACCCTTTTGATGAATACTAGACAGCTAAAATAAAACGTCTTGTACCCGGACATCATTTCTGCCATGGTTAATGCATCATGCTGAATGCATACCTAGAAAAAATGTATATCCAGTCAATATTCCATTACACATGGTGAAATACAATGCATAAAGTACTTCAAAACTATAACATGCTCACCAAAACATGAGTTAACATGAACTATGATATTGCACTAATGCATTCAGTTTCAATATGTGCCAGATGGCAAGCTAGTAAATCCATAATCTACAAATAATTTAGTGTAAAGTATGACACATATTCATATGTTTAATACAGTGATAAATAGTCCAATGGCAGGCGTCACATCAGGTAAAAGCTTACATCATTAACGATCTATTTTCTAGGATACAAACACTTGAGAATAGATCTAGTTGCATAGGCACTTACACATATTGCCACATTTTCACTGGAATAAGAGGTCATTATTCAGAGTTAGATGCAAACTCAACAATAAACAATTGGTAATACATAATATCTTACTTAGGATCTTTGTCTTCAGAGAATATATAAGTTGCCACCCGTAGTCATCCCTTCGCGAAGCAAGGTCTAAATTCAAGAGTAAAGTATGTCTTCAGCCAATGAAAGACCAATGGGTCCATACTTTTTTATTGGAACAGAAATTTGTTATATCACAGTCTACAACACATGTATATACAATAAGTAAAGGTGTTCAAAATTGTTAATAGATAATGCACATACTTTCATGTCGAACTTATGTTCATCCTCTAAATGCCTATGTACGGATATCATACCTGCATTGTTGCACTCACTATGCATATGCATTCAATTGAAGTAATGATTTGTTATAGCGTTATTTATCGCTTGTAACAAAAATCTGAACATATTTTAATAAGAAAGCAACTTACTTCTAGAAACTTTAGTATCACAACATTCACAAGTTTATACATGAAATGTCCATCCTCCACATCAAATGTCCATCCTCCACATCTCAATCCAGACCTCTCAAATGCTAAGATTTAATAGTAATAGATAAGCTATCCAGTCGAAACAGGATCGTTGCCTATGTTTGGCGATGAGCTAGATTGGAACAACTTTCTTCATTTTTTCCTGGCCTACACCCGATGTAAATTGTATATTCATTGACAAAACTAAATACTAAACCACAAGTACTATAAGCTATCTAGGTGAATGCCTCTGAAATGTTATATATAGGAAAGGTACCTTGTTGTTCACCATTCCGACAATATCCATTTTTGACAGCCTTTTTTCCCCTGTAAACTCGAGTTTTCCTGTCTTCTCTAGCACGTAGTCATTTCCTTTATTGGTGGCACTTGTAGATGTTGTTATGCTAAGTGCATAATTAGTTTGGCTGATAAATGAATTTATAGGTTCATGCATAAATTCCACACACGGCCATGGCTCATGTTTAGCACGACGAGTCAAATACAGGGATGGTGTTTCAGGCTGTGCATCATTCTGTACTAATGGTGGTTGTCATTTTATTGATCTATTCTTCTTAGAACCACAGTGCATGCAATCAATCAAATCCTTTCTGCTATCCACTTGCATAGCAAATATAATGTGATCGACCTTATTGTTAAGTGATTTTATTGTGGCCTTTAATTCATCTTTCCATTTAGGCTGAGACATTTGAATGAATAAGTTTAAACTATGTCAGTTTTAATGTCTTAAACCCTAATGAGAAGTAAATAATGAAAAACAGAGTACCCACTATGTCAAACCCATTTGCTCATATGCATTTACCACCTTGGGCCTATCGAACAATTTGATTTGCCTTCAGAGCTGCTGGACAAATTCATAAGTACCGACGTAGAATACAACAGTGTAATTGTTGACCTTTTGGATACAGGGGATAAGGATAATAATAGATGATTATCAGAGACAATGCAGGGGAATGGGGAGAACATAACAGAAGTGACAAGGTGACAAGGAAAGTGTAAACTTGGTTGAAACATAAGTGTTGAAATGTGTTCACGTGAGGTAACCCACTGCTCTAATATGACATATGATGCCCAACACCGTAGTCCATGAAAGGTAAACCAAAATCTTGCAAAATGGAAAATCACATTTAATGAGGTACATTGGGAGTATAGTGGCTACACTGCCATGTCAGCGAATATAAGGGTCTACTTGAAGTAAAAAAACAATTCAACAATGGTGGGAAGACGATGTCCATGGTGGGGAGTCACATAATCGATATAAAGTGAACATTGTGTCAACCAATTGAACTACATAGTTAGATTGCCATAGTTGTTGCATATATTACACAATTGACACAAATGAAATTTTCTTTTAAGTCATGTTCGATAAATATCATCAATTGGTAATTGTGTTCATATGTATTTTTTATTGTAAATGTAATATCAGTTACTAGAACCTGTCTATTACATGCATTTAAAATAGTAATTGCATGATACTTATTTAATTTGTTCTGCCTTTTAGATCCATTTGAAATACTTATTACATGATAATTACATGATACTTATTACATGAATGTTAAGATTAGCCCAAAATATTTGCTTAATATGTTGTTATATGTACCCTACAAATCGTCATACTAAAAAATAAACAATTTCCATTCTTTACTCTTTGGGAATGGGTCTTCAAAAAATCTAAAAACAATGTCTTTAACTTCGACATGTCCATACAATCATTGATGGATCTTGAACTAGATTATTGGGGTAGGTTCCGTGGGGGGACATTAAAGTCCCTATGGATGAACCAATATCCGCCATTGCTTCTCATTGGTAGGTTGTCTGAAGATTTCAATATGAACTTATTAGATCAAAATTAAATTGATTATATTAAGATTAGTTAAATATAATTAACACAACTATAAATAATTGAGTATTAATCTCAATTTCAGGATATGTTATACAAAGTGATTAAATAAGTAACTACTTTGTGATGTATGTTTAATAACATGTAACTACACTATTAAGTATATTTCAAAGGAATCTATATTTCAAACAACCAGATATTCCAATGACACAAAAAATAGAAAAGATATAATGATTCATTTGAAACATATATCATATTATTATTTGTGTAAGCAAATATGGGGTTGCTATAATAAGAATTAACAACCTAGAAGTAGTATAGCATATGAAAAATTACTCACTAAAGATTGGGCATGCAAAATAGATGATTAAACTATTCACAAACTAACCATGAGAATATCAGAGACAAAAAATCCATGTTATTTGGACATGTATTCGGAAATCACAATGAATAGGGGAGAAATATATAGAAACTTAAATTAACATATCCAATAATAAGACCCATTCAATATATCATTAACATTTGTATCCATTCAGAACTTATGTTGACATGTGGTGTCTTGCTGTTGATGGAGATGGTTGCTATAGATGGCATATGATGTATAAGTTTGAGGATGGTCAATGGTATCACATAACTTCGGGTTTCCCTTGAGATTGTCTATTAACTTCTAGTTCTTCTGGCTTTGAGGGTGATCCTTCCTAGTTCAAATATATCTTGATAAGTTTCAACCCTATTCACTGTCCAGGGAGGTTCTTGCAAATATGAGCTATGCAAGTGAAGTCATATCATGCAATCTTTCAATTTATGTTGAGAGTATGATTTTCCTTTCATGGTAATTTCTAAATTCATAATGATAAGATTTTGACATAGTGGATAATCACTGTGCTTTTGAGATTGTGAGCTTTCTCTTATATTTTGCTGAATATATGTATTAAGATAAATTTTTTTCCTAAGGCTTCTTCTCTTATGTAATAAGATCATTGTTCAACAACTAACAAGAATATAAAGCATCTTTCCATGTTTAAGAATAATTTTAACCATTAATCAATCAAATTCAGGACAACCAATTTATCTAATTAAAACTAAATAACAAAGTATACATCCATCTATATCATCACCATCACACAAAGTCCTAAATTTTTTCAAGTGCATATTGAAAAAGAACATTCCAAAACATGGATATTGAGCATGTAGACCTATGTGACCACCGCAACATGGATGTGGCACTTGTTCATTAAGTCATTGGTTCCTAACTTCCCCTGCTGTAATAAATTCATCCTTGCAAAACAAATGCCACTCAAAATCCACTATAACTAGGCTTCAGTCCTTTCATCTGCTCCTAAATGCCAATAGAAAATTCATCTACTTTGTGTGCATCACTTGTACTTTGATACATGTCCAAACCGAGATGTTGTCCTTCCCATCAATACTGGAGAAAAAATAACCGAGTAGAGACTGACATTGTATACAATTGAGCCTTACTTTTTCGAATACCTGATAATTTAATAAACAATCAATTTTAGAATGGTTCCAATATGAATTACCCTATTGAATACCCATTAAAAACACAATCTCAAATAAAATTACCAATGGAAAAAAGTCTTCAAATTTTCCTACTACTCGTCAATATTCATATTTACAAGTCATGAGGAAATCTTATTTAAGCAAAGAAATTGGAATGAACCACATTTTTTGCATTGCACAGCGATGAAGACAAAGGCACAGTGCTGGGCCCCTTTTGCAATTTTATATTCTTTATTAATCACACTATAAAATTTAATAGATTCCCCCATTCGTGCACTAAGTGCAATTACTTTTACTTTAAGGATTAAATTGTAGATTTTATCTTATTCAGCACTTAACTTGCTCAGCCAGTTGCCTGTCACTGCACATTATTCCCGCCTAAAGTTGAGTCATCAACCAATGGCTACAATTGCTTTGAGGAAGATCTAATGGCCTTAAAAAGCGTTGTACCCCTATAGCATGTTCACATTGCGCCGTAGGTTAGCATCTGTCTTTTTTTAATTATAATACTCAGTTAAAAAAATGTTATTGAGTGAACTTTTTTAATGTGCAAGAAGAACTTTCACTTTGAGAAATGAGAAGGGTATAAAGCGTGGGAGTCTCATCCAAGGTCAAATTCCATAGAATCAATCCCAGTGCAGCTATTGGATTTTTTACTAGTATAGAGAATCATTGGCTGAGATTGTAATTGTGCAAACTCCTAGAAGAAAGAATTTTTAGGAAATGATTTTAAATACTCATTTATAATTTTATAGGCTATTATTAAGTTACTCTATGGAATAACCATATTCTTTCACCCAAAGAAGGTAAAGCCCACAATGCAGTGAGTGATCCCTACTACCTTCAAGTGAGGAAGCATGGCTACACTTTGAACTTGCTTAGTCTCCACCAATTTTATGTTACTATATAAGTTTTTCTTATGATAATATTTATTAATTATTTATAAAAATATTAAATTAAATATAAATATGTATAGAAAATATATAAAATTAACTAGTCTATAATAACCACAGATAATTACCCATAAAACAATTTTTTTTATTTTTTTAAATAACATATATATAAAAATAGTTTATGTCAAATATTTTTTATTTTTAAAATATTAAAATGATTATAATTATAAAATTTTAAATAATTTTTATTAATTATAATTATTTATTTTTAAAATGACTATATATATTTAGTGAAAGGTTACAAAAATTTTAAATACCCACCTATTACTTATTATTTATTTTAAATAAAAAATAATTAAGATTTAAAACTTAACTACTAGCAAACTATCAGACCATGACATTAAAAGGTTTTAAAATCATATATAATGGTATAAATTGACATGAATTAACGTGCATAATAATATATTTTTTAAAATTTAAAATAATTATTTATTAATTTAATTTAATTTTTATTTTTGTATTATTTTTATATAAAATAAGTTATGGCTAATTTTTTATAGTTGCCCTTTCCCATCTCCTTCTCATTAATGTGTACCACAAGATGGAACCAAACAAGTGAACAAATGGTCATATTTATAGTTGCTTTTCACCATTAATTTCCTTTGAACATATTTGTCTATCATTTCAAAGTTTACTTTTCTCCTTGTTGATTAATATTGTGCAATAATTTAATTTCTTTCATTAATGAATTGACTGGTCATATCCAAAATTCCTTCTATACTTGATTATGTAATTCTATATGAGTTGCTTCCATGTCTTTTGGGAAGAAAATGGTTTATTGGGTATCTCACATGTAATATGATTATTTATAATTAGTTTAATTAATTTATTATTATGCAAATTAAGGTATATAATATGTTAATAACAAATAATTATAGTATTTGAATAAGAATTATTATTTAATATTATTATATGTGATTGTTGGATTTTTTTGTAAAAAAGTATGGTGAGGATGTTGTAACTAGGCTTGAGATATATGAGAAAAAATTTGGGAATTGTATGGTAATTTTTCTTTAGATATTGGTATATTTAAATTATGATGTTTGTTGAGTTACATCCGAATATATTAATACATTCAAATAATTTTATTTTTTTATTTTTTATGTTTTTTATTTCTTTATAATTTTTATTTTAAGAAAAGAAACAAAAGAATTTAAGAAAAAAGTTCCAAAACAAGTTAAAAAAATTTCAAAAAAAAAAATTGAAACACAATACTTAAAAAATGTAAGAAAATTCAAAAAAATAAAAAATAAAAAATATATAAAAATAAACTTTAAAAATACAAATGAAAATAATTAAAGAAAAAAGAGTGAAAAAATAAATTAAAAGTACTCGAATGTACCAATATATCCAGATGTAACTTAAAAAATACCTTAAATTATTTTTAATTAATTAATTTCTAATGCTTATGAAGTTTGTATTTTGTAATAACATATCATGAAATTTTAATTCTTTTTCGATACTCAAATAATTCTATATGATGCACTAAATTAAAATTTCATGAGACAGTTATAATAAAATAATATATCTCTAAATTCACTTGAATAAAAGTTTTTCTATTATTTTTATGTGGGTCTCAATCAACTTGAATTTTTAGACACTCATATTATTTATAGAGTGAATTAATAATTTGATCCCTTAAAAATGAAAGTCTTCTTAATTTGGTCTTCAATATTAAAATGTCTCAATTTGATTCCTCAATGTTGAAACGTTTTAATTTAGTTTCTCAAAGATATAACTCATATCAATTTGGTCTCTCAAATATGCATGTCATCTCATACACTTTCAAGTATGTCTTTTTATTGTAATATTTATCAACAAATGATATGATTTGCATATTTAATGTGGACTTATTCCAGACGATCATTAATATACTTCTAAAGGAGTATCAAAATAAATCCTTACAAAATATATTGTTGTTATTGAGTAAAATAGTAAGTAATATGTTATTGACTCAAATACACAGAAGATTGTTCTTAATTAATATGTTATTGACTCAAATACACTAAATTAATTAACGAAATATACAAGACTAATAATAAATTATGAGGGGTTTGGAATTAAATTAAATTGCAAACTAAGTTAAATAAATCAAAATGAAAAATTATAAATTGCAAATTAAAAATTGAAACATTGAAATAGGATGAGAAACATAGTTAAGTAATATTTTTTACCTTTAGATACGAATATACTCAATAATTATAATTTATCTTTTATTTTTTAAAAATTAACGATCCTAAAATAATCACAAACTTGACTACCTCGACCTTTCCTTACCATGTTATTAAGCAAACCAAGCTTTTCATTTCATCATTTCTCATTAAACAACTTACAACAAGCTCTCTAAATTTAATTTAATAAAAGCAATCAATCAAAAGAGATGGGTTGATCCAAGAAACAAATACATAAACTCAATTCATTTATCTTATGTGATATTCTTCATGCAATTTTTTAAAAATATTCTATAATCATTTATCATATGTGATATTCTTCATGTAATTTTTAAAAAATATTCTATAATCATTTATCACAACTACTACTTGTGAGTAGAAAATTTTGACAATTACATATCAAAATCCCTAACTTAGCAATTAAATAACTATCATGCTCATTTAGTTACACATTTAAATAAACAAAATAGCAATCTTCATTAACAATAAAATATATAGAAGAATATCAACAATCCCAACTAAAAGGTGAAAGATTAATTCTCTAAAATTTACCAAAAATTCAAATATAGGGCTTTGAAATCACCTTTAACTACAAATAAAATTAGCCACAGATATTAAATAAATTCAACAATAAAATCATTGAAAAAAATAAAGAGAAAGAAAGAAAGAAAGAAAGAAAGGTGGTTTCGTTTTTCTTCTCACCTCCTCTTCTCTATTTCGCGGTCCTGCAGCCGTCCAAGTTCCAAATACCTTCACTCTAGCATAAATTGAGAATATATATATATATTTCTTCTAATTTACGTGCTCAGCATTTAATTTACGTGCTCACCAAGAATGCTCATATATTGTCCAATAAATCCTCCAGCACCCCACAAATATTGCATCTCCTCAACTGCATAATCTCTTCCTTATTTATCTCTCACGTGCACGAGTGTATTTCACTCTTGTTTTCAAAATTACTAATTTTACCATTTTTATTTCTATTTTATTTTTTTACTTCTAAAATTTTCACAAAATACAAAAAAATAATAAAAATCTAAAATTATCATACAATTGCAGCATTATATATAAAATATATAAAATTAGGCACATATTAATCATACAATTATAGGAAATGTGACTTAATTGATATGATTTGTACGCATATTATTGTAGTAATTGATTACAATAATCTTAAAAATGTATGAAATAAGTTACATCTTTAAAAAAAAAAAATTGAAATGACTTACATTTTTAGGCAACTAAATTAAGATAGACTTATATATTTAAATGACTAAATTATAAAATTTTAACATTAAAATATTAAATTAAGAGAAAGTATATTTTTAAAAAATCAAAATATTAATTTACTTTAACACATGTGACTTTTAATATTATTATTCATAGTTATTTAATGACTACCCACTTAACACGTGTCTATATATAAATACAACTTCTACACACGAATTCGGTTAATTAAACACAGAATATGAAACTAACAGCAAAGCTAACAACTAACCAACTTATGACAACTACGCTGTGCCAGCTAAGGAAGTCTTAGCATTACACCAATACTTACCCTTTGCATGTGAGTTTAAAAAATATTAATAGTAAAATATATTTTATTACAACTTTAATTCAAAATTTTTAAAGTTATAAAATTACTTACCTTAATTTTTATAGTAATTTATTTTTTCTTCTCCTCTGAAAATATATTTTAATTATACGATATTCTCATTTATTATAAAAATACATATAAACATATCTTACATGTTAAAAGATATTATAATTTTTAAATTTAAATTTAACCTTAATTAAAAATTTTATATATTTACAATATTATTTGTAAAAATATATAAAATATAAAGTATTTATTTATTCATTATTTCTTAATAATAATGATATAAATAAAATAAATAAAATAATTTTTTATAATCATAAACAAATTTAAAGATTCAGATTTTAGTCAAATGTTGATTTTTTTTAAATTATAACAGTAATTAAAAAATGTTATTCAGTGGAATTTTTTAATGTGCAGGAAGAACTTTCACTTTGAGAAGGGTATAAAGCTTGGGAGTCCCATGATAGAATCAAACCCGGTGCAGCAGTTGGATTTCTGACCACTACGGAGAATCGCTGCCTGAGATTGTAATTGCGAAAACTTCTAGAACAAAGAATTTTGTGCAAATGCTTTTAAATAGCAATTTTTATGATTGTTAGGTTCATGCCTAATTATTTAATTGAATTGTTAGATAACTATTTGATTTTTTTTAATCCATCATGATCGTTTACTATCCTAATACTGCTGAGATCCCACTCTGATTTATATTACCATATAAGGTTTTGTTATTATAATTGTAAACACCCGATTTTGTCCGGGTAACTTCAACTTAAACTTATGGGCCATAAAAATCTTGGTATGAAAAAGTGAGGAGAAAAAGAATAAATACTCAAAAGGAAAATAAAATAAAATAAAATAAAATAAACTAAAAAAAATAAATAATAATAACAAATAGTAATAATAATAATAATACTAATAAAAAAATATATATAAATATAATCCTAATAATAAGAGAGATAATATTTGACCAAAATATATTGTCACAATTCTTTGGGACAAAAAAAAAACATATCTTTACAACACAAAAAACGGAAAAAGGAAAAGCCCATTACATCTATGCTTCAGCCCAATACCATGAGCCCAAGCCCTTAATTTCAGCTCAAACCAGGTAACATCACCCCAGATCCAAGATCCGTGCCCCAGACCCGTAACCCGGACCGGTTCGTTTTGCAAACGAAACCCCTCATTTCGCGTTCTTCTCTGCGCGCTCGGGTGGGTCGTTCTGCAATTGGAATTCCGCATCTCCCCGGATTTCTTCGCCGGATTCATCCACGTCGATCAATTTCTGGAAACTCCTCGGGTGTGCGTCCATACTCCAGCTCATCCCTGGCCAGCTATTTTGCAGAACGTTAGCTTCCTCGGGTTACCTTCTACAGCCGATTTCATGGACTTTTGGGGATGGCTTTCTCTACACTCCACTTCCAGCTCACCGGTTTTGTGTTCTCCAGATGGGTTCATTAATGCATCAGAGATTTTATTTCC
>JASKGM010066555.1:0-16834 GCA_034509205.1 Ceratonia siliqua
ATCTTCTATATAGTCTTCCAAACCACTGGCAAGTATGATATTTAGGAGCTGGTTTTTCCAAAGAAGATAGTTACCTTATTCCAACTTAATAGTGAAAGTGTGGTTAATAGGAGAGGGAGGCAGTTAGGGTGGTGGAATAGAAATGGAAACAGGGGGTGATGGAACAGAAGTGGAAGCGGAAGTGGGAGGCTGAGTGGCAGCATTTTGGGTCAGTTCAGAGGTTTCAGTGTTTGGTGAAGAGATGTTAGCATTTTGAAGAGAGGGATGGAACATGGCTTCACTCTTGAAGCTCTGATACAATGTAAACAAAGAGAGAAGATAGATGGCAGTTGTGAAAACTGTATTAATATCTCTTAACACCAAAGGGTTACAAGGTAGGTGTTTATATATACACCAGAAGCAAATAAGACAATACAATAAAGAGGATAGCAAAAAAGGGACAGCAGCAGCGTAGCAGGAAGAAAAAAGACTGCCTAAACACTTTATACAAAAGAGGAGACAAAGAGTGGGATGATCAGAACATATGTACAAAACTAGAGTCAACTCCTTTTGTCTGTTAGCCGTTGTCAGGTACAATATGTTTAACAAAGAATAATCAAAGGAACCTGCAAATTTGAACAAAGTTTAAGACACAAGGTTCTTCAACAAATACTACTTGAAACTGCGAAAATATGCTTCAATATGACAGCTGCTAATTGCCACTCAACAGGGGAAAAAAACAAAAAACAAAAAATTGAGAAAAACAAAAGCATAGATAAACCACGTGTTCATTATTTTGAATTTTGATAGTCCATCCTCCTCTCTCTATTTCTGATAATCTTATCAATCTATGTCTATCTATTAATATAGGCTGGACAGTTTAGAGTAATACTTAAATTGTCCGCTGCCATGAGGATAAAAGAATAGTATGACTAGATTCAGATTACATCTAATGCGTTAAGCTTATGTTCTGTCATATTACTGAATTTCCTAATATTGATTTGATAATTAAATTTAATAGAAAAGTGAAACCAGATTTTGTTTTCTACAAGAGGATTAATGAACTATTGACATTATAATGGTAACGCAAGCACCTGGAACTCTATTGGGATAACAGTCTTCCTCTTCCCTGTGTTGGACATGTCATCACACTGCAGGAATGGAATAATTCAAAACAGATATATATTAAATTTAGTGAAGACTGAAGAGCACTACAATTTGCCAAGAAGTTTTTAAAAGACACAAGAAAATAAATTTGTAGCACTCAAACAAATTATTTCAAAATTCATAGATAGTTCAGGTGTACTGAAATTTCATCATAACAATAATCTTGGAAATTGGAACGACATCAAATTTACTAGCACCAAAAACAGTAATTTCCAACCCATGCACTCCCCACGTGTTATTCTTAAATTCTTATTAATGTAATATTTAACCATAATTAGAGTTATACAGATATAAGTAAGAAGAGAGTTGTTTGCTTAACTTGAGCATAAAACAATTTTGATACACAATAAAAGGATTAATATAGAGAGCAGTAGATTGTTTTGGAATTTGAATTCGGTCATGTTTTAAAATAGGACATGACCAGATGTCTTTGAAATCCGAGCCGTTCATTTTTTAATGAACAGTTTGGATTAAATTTAAAATAAATTATATATTTTATTAAAAAAATTTTAAAAAACGTGTAAAATCGTGATCGTCCATAAAATCACGAACGGTCATGATTGGACACGACCCATCAGCAACAGGACGGGATCGGATCCATTGTTTTGATAGGCACCAAGTAATATTGTAAAATACCATTTTGATGTTGACAGTTCTTAATATAAAACCGAGGCAACATGCACACACGTAGGTTTTGCAAAAATATAATTTCCTCTCATCGGATACATTGAATCACTTCAGTTGGTGGAAGCCAAACCTGAATGTAAGGGAAATAGATGTCCTTCAGGTGGCACTTCAGTTTATATATGTCACCCTTTAATTTTGGACGAAAAATCTCAACCTGTAGAAAATTTTCACAATAGAATAACCGACTAGTATCATGTGGTCAGGAAAATATTTGATGTTAAAACTAGTCATCCCATGTGAATAGAGCATGAAGGAAACAGGGGAGCGGGGACAATTTTGCAAGCTATGCACCTCCATATAGTCCATACAATTTTGCAAGCTTTATATGCAACCTACCTTTGTAAAGCTGCCATGACTTGAATACCTGATTTCTTCCTCAGAGGGATCCCTGATGCCACCATGGGTCTGAAATGACAGAAATGAACAAACAAAAGTAACACTATGCTGTCTGCCAACAGCACAAAGAAATAAGAGAAAACAAAAGAAAGCACGATATATTGCATTGTTAAGGAAACAAGATCACCTTCCAAGTAAGATCAGTGCCAGAAGTACTTAGCAAAGCTTCTCTCTCAAGATGCAACATGTAGACTTTCTTGATGTGTTTAGTCTTGGAGGAAACTACAGCACGCCTATAAAACGAGAATAAAATGATTAGAGAGAGAGAGAGAGAGAGAGAGAGAGAGAGAGGAACACAAGGAGTACTGAGTACTTGAGCAGAACCAGAAAGGAAAAAGGAAATTTTCTTCAAAGAAATCATACCGCCCCAAATGCATAGATGCTATAGGTCCACCGTATCCAAACATCCCAAAATACGGCTGCACAGAACCCCAAATAATCAGAGACAAACAAGGCTTAGAAGACGACACGATTTCTTATCTACAAAAACAATTTCTTGATGCCGGAGAAAGCATTATTTTCACAAAATTTATAAAGGAAACCTATTACCAATAAATTTATTGCAAGGAATACTAGAAGGTTTACAACATAGGAATACTTGTACAGTTTCAGTTTCTGTAAATTTCAGCATACACCTTTAACAGAAGATACAGAAAGAGTACTGAAAATAAATGGAACCTTTAAGTATGGAGGCTTTCCCCCTATAGCCTGTGATTTAGATGACCTATGAAGTGAAGCACCCATCTTACCCCTGAACAGAAAATAGAAGAGTCCATAATAAAGAAAGGGTGTGGAGTATGCAGCAAGATAAAATTCTTTAAGCTGATCTCACTCCTCAAATATGATTTTATTTTGGAAAACGCAAACTCAGTTTAGTCATGCGGGGTGACAAATATTTCTACAGTTTGAGATTCTCAAACCAGATATTTAGCAATCTCAATCACATAAGAACATATATTGAATCTAACATAAAACTAGATTCAAAACTCACTATATTCTATAAAACTACTTAAATGGCATTGGGAATTTTAAGATTCTTTAAAAAAAAATTTATAATAGAAGGATTTTAATACAGATGAAAGGATGACTTTTTCGTTATATTAAAAAAAAATAGCCATCGGACTGCCTGAAAATGAAACTCCAACTTGCTAATTCGTTCACCTAGAAAATGAAATTCCTAGAAAGTTCCGGGAACAACAGAATATCAGCATCTAATTCGGAACTTAAAGAAATTCATGAAATAAACAGCAATCAGATACCACTTCACTAGGGAATTTTCATCAGTGTCATCCATTCCTGGGCCACTGTCAAAAATTGAAATCTTATCCTCAGCTAGATTTACACTGCAAATAAAAAAGAAAAAATAAACATTGTCAGGTGTAAGGCAGAAGTTGAAAATAAATAATGCCAAAACCCGAAGTGCTGTTCAACCATTAATCTGTCAAACAACTTAACAACGAAATCTTAACTGTATGTCCATATCAATGGGAAATATGTAGTATGCATAAGGTTATCAATGAGTTGAGGATTCCAGCAGAGTTAGTTTTGGTGACTGCAGTAGGGCAAATGCACCGAGGTTCTATTTAACTACCTGGACAATGATTACTAACAATTTATGCAAAACAGTGATCATCAGATCGCCAAGAGATACAATGAAATCAGAATCAAGTTTTTCATAATAAAATAGAAATTGACTTCATTTTCTAGTACCTACTAAGAAAAATAAAACTAAACTAATATAACATAGTTCAGTTTTTTTATAAAGGACATGAAAAACTAGAAAATTATCATATTTTTGGCATACCTAATTAGTCTTCTCTCATTTACCCTATTAGACCACACAGCTTGCAAAGAATTATCCTGATAAATAAACAGCAGTGTTAGCGTCCATAAGTGCAAAACATTTGAAAATAATGAGATTGTTTTCTCTGTTGTGTTAAAGATCTCACAATCAAGTCTGCAAGAGCTGTTTCAAAAGCATATTCTTCAGGAAGCTCCCATAGCATATCAGTATCTGGCGTTAAATCCCACATGTTCTGCATTTTAAACACAATTGTAATTTCATAACAGTAGCCTGGAAACAAAAGCTGCTCTGGGAATCAAAATCATACTCTAATGATATAAGAATAAGATAAAGAAAGAACAAGAAGAAAAATCTATATGGAATACTAACCTCAAAAGTTTTTGCAATATCACTACACTCATCCTGATTCAGAGGGGGTAAAAAAAAGCAATAAAACTTCAGCAAGTAAGCAAAAAGAATGTAATCAATCATAAGTAAAAGTAAAGAAAGAAACAAAATCCAATTAATGTCTGGGAAATGAGAAAGTACGAGTAATTTTGTACTGAAAACAAAGTTTCACCACAATTGCAGAGAAACATAACAGATTAAGATCACTAGCTTATACTCACATGAAGCCGTAAGATGTGGCACTTGTGAGGCTTATAGTTTTTGAATTGAACTATGTTTCTAATCTTGGTGTCATTCACATCCTGAAGAAACAGACTACCACCTTTCCAGTTAATATCCCTTTTCTTCTTAATTGATTTAGAGTTCTTCCGAGTTACCAAGTACTTATCTTTCACCAAACTGATGAAATCCCCGAAAGGCATTTCAGGGTCAGGATCCCGCAAAGTCAATTCTACACTCGTCCCGTTGTGTAATAGGATTTTAAACCTGTACTTCTTTCCAATATCCTCATCTTCATCATCCCTTACCACCATTTTCCTCTTTTCAGGGCTCTTATGATCAAATGACCCTTCCATGCTGAAAAAACTTCGACTCTGTAAATAGACAAACAGAACTTCAAATGCATTATCATGAATCGTACAAGTGAACAATCTGGAAAGAAAAAAAAAAAAAACTCCTTTGGCAAACATGCATTCAAAATCAGATATAACCCAGGTGCGAGGATTTGCTTGGCACACTTGAGACTGCATTTTGAAGAGAAGAATGCGTTTTACATTTTATATATATATATATATATTTGTATTGGGTTATAAAAATGATTGTTCAAGGATTTATTATTCAAAATAAGCAAAGTACAGTTTCCTCGCTATGATAAAATTTAAACCCATTACTACAACCTATGTTCATAAGCACAATGTGGCAAGAAAGGCCACTTCTTTATTTGTACTGCTGAGTAAACGCCGAAGCATATATACGCAGATATATAAACAGAAACAAAAAAATGGATATTTTATGCGACATTACGTTCAATGACAAACACACGCAACTGATAGGCCATATATAGAGAGAAAGAAGCTCTGTTTTAACGATAAAAAAAAAAAAAAAAAAAACTTCGAAAACCAAGTTCCATACCGTTCAAGTAATGTTCTTGAATACTGCTCGTCGTGCTCGGGGAGGTGCAAAGAAAAAGAGAATGCCAATGCTTTATATTGATAGCAGAGAGAGGAAAAACGTCGGAAGAGAAAGCAACGCTGAGGAAAGAGTGAGAGAGGGAGTGAACGAAAGTGTAAGCAAAGAGCAGAGAATGGAAAACAGAACGTTGCAGGGCATAATAATCCGCATGCTGCTGTGCTGCGGCTATCGTGCGCCTCGCGCAATTGGAAATAACCGTGGGTACAGGAACAGGCTAGGAAGGAAGTAGGCAAGTAGCCTATGATTGGTGGGGACGCTTGTGACAGATTGACACTTGGACTTATCCAAAAACGGCAAATGAATCAAGAGGAGAGGACTATCTTTTTTGGGTCCAAGCAAAGGTGTAATTTTTTGCCATTTTAATTCACTGCTAATAAATTGCAAATTTTTAATTTTCTTAAAAGATTGTTTAAATTTAAAATTTAAATAGATTTATTAATTATCTTATGAACCCAACCTTATCATTCACAATGAGGGAAAATAAATGAAACAGAAGAAGAACGGATAAATAAATAAATAACTAATTTTCTTTGTTTAGAAGTTTTAGAATTTAAGATTTTTTTTATATTTTGTTGTACTTTTAATTTGGAATTAAGAGGAAGAGTTTATTTATTTATATTTTAAAATTATACTTCATTTTTTATCCTTACACTGACTATATATATATATATTAAAATTTCGTTTCAATTTTCCTTTTTTTCTAATTAATTAAGCAAACAATGAAAATGTAGCCCATTCCCATTCCAAGATTCTATTATTTGCATTAATAATATTCTTTTTATTACAACCAAATGCTACATACGACATAATCTTTGAAGTTGGGCTTAAATTCTTTTGGGCCTTTATTTTCGTGGCCATCTTTAGCATTCATTTGGAAGGGTTCTGGGTCTTTTTATATATGAATTTGAAAATATTGTTGAACTAAAAGTTTTTTTTTCATTAATTGAAAATTTTCAACAATATTGGACCTACTTTTTATTCTATTTTAGTATTTATGCTCCATCCTTGTCCAATAATCTAAAATCAAATATACAAGTTAAATGTAACGAAATTAAAATTGCCTGTACTTTGTATTATTGTATAAGCCTTTTAGGTTAAATTTTTTATAATATTATATATAAAAAGAATCGAGTTAATGAGACTTTAACTTAATTGTATTAGAATTATTTTTAAGATTACAAATTGGAAGGTTTAGGAGAAGTAAAGTGTAAAAAAACGTATGTGACTAATTCATGTATAGGGCAAGAAAGGGGTTGGTTATAAATTGTTTCATGGAAATACCAAACAGCAATGGTCCCAGTTGCCGTTTTGGTAGGGCTCTGACTGAGGCGCCAGGGATAAGATAAAGCAGTGGAAAGTAACATAACTATGATGAAAGGTGCTGGTCACCAAACTTGATCATAACCTTTTAACCCAGCAAAAGTAAGGGCACATAAATATGACTCCTCTCCTTCCTAATGCACCCATTTTCTCTTCAGCTTTAGATCCCTTTCAATGCAAGCAATAACCTGCCTATCTACCCAGCCACCAAAGTTTCAATAAACTTCAAATATTTTCTTTTTTCATCTACCACACCAAAACTCCGTAAAATTTACCTGATAAACCACATTAAAGATGAATTTGTCTATTTTAATTATTATGAAAAACCAATTAATTAGTCACTAAAACTTCTGGCTATGTTTGATTATAAGTGGGGACAAAGGGAAATGGAGTAAATATACGGGAAGAAAAATTGTTGAGCACTATATAAATAAACATAATATACATAAGTTTATAAATAATAAATATAATTAAAACTTATCATTTTAGTGATGAAACTATTATATTTTCTCTCTTATAATATAACACCCTTTGAGTTCTTGAGAAAATTCTGATCCATATTACCAAGTCACATCATGATGGGAGTGGAAGCGGAC
The DNA here is from genome assembly GCA_034509205.1 of Ceratonia siliqua. Taxonomy (NCBI): domain Eukaryota; kingdom Viridiplantae; phylum Streptophyta; class Magnoliopsida; order Fabales; family Fabaceae; genus Ceratonia; species Ceratonia siliqua. The sequence continues at coordinate 7,528 of JASKGM010066555.1, forward strand.
CTATAATGGAAGATGATGCCTAAAATAGATTGAACAGCCTACACCGCTCACATGGCCTCATGCTAACAATTTTTTTTTTGTAATATTTCAACGATTTGAATTTCTAATAATAAAATTACAAACACTTAGTACCCAAAAAAATGACACTTGAACATTAGCTCTTGGACCTACTGCAAGCAATGAGTAGATTTTGTCACTTGTGATACACATTAAGAACTTGGCATTATGAGCTTTATTTAGTGTCCAACAAAAAAAATGGTCTTAATTTGATTTCACCTGGTCTTGGCACGCAATAATTTAAAGAGTGATTTGATATATTAATGTTTTTTTTATATTTTATATTTTAAGTTTTTATAATAAAATAATAAAACAAAATATTATAACAATTAATTTTTTATATTTAGTATAATAATTAAGAATATTAAAAAAATTATTCTTTTATGAAATTTAACATTACTAAAATTTTAAAAATAATAAATTTTTATAATTTTAAATAATATAAGATATTATTTAAAATAACATTTATATATGGTTAGAAAATATTTTTACTTCTAGCGCATTAAACATGTAAAAGACGTGATAATTTACTTAATTTGTATTTTTCTTTTATATTTTGCTTTCTATAATGTAAGGACAAACTTTTACCCATGATATATCCAATTTGCCAAGGACGCCAGTTTCCTGTGACATTCAGCTTATGCTGTCGGTCATATGAATCCTAATGGGAATTCACCAAAATCACTGCTAAACTTTCCCCTTTTTATTTGCTACCTACGAATAGAATAAAAGCAAATACTCAAGTGCAAATTTGCAAATCATCTCGTGAATAATGAAAAAATAATAATTCATACTTAGTACATAATAATATGAATTGTTTAACTATTGTAAGAAAAAAAAAAAACCTACTGGATTGTAAAATTTTCTCCGGTATATTCTAAAAGTGACAATGCACTCTGTTTAAATTTGAAATTTTGTTATTAATTTGTTCGTTAAAATGATGCTTTCAACGAATTATTTTCTCTAAGTTAAAAGAAATAAATTCTGTAACCCCTTAAAATAAATGAGATAAATTGCACAATCAGATTATTTATATTTTGATGAAAAAAAGAACAGTAGACTAAATTAAACAAAATTTTAAGATTAAAAAGTATATACTTTTAGAGTACAAGAGTTATATTACATAATCCCATTAATTTTAAGGGTTCTTTATATTTTGGTGCCTCTTCTCCGTGTAAGCAATATTCAAGAATAAGTTTTTAATTTTTTAATTTTTTAATTCTTTAAATTACCCGAAAAACAGTTACAATGTCAGGAAATTCACAGGAGCACCCACGAGCGGAATACTAATAGGTGACGTGTCAGAACTCTGCCTGGTCCAGCCTCCAACTATATATGCTACGTTGTCTAATCCCCGTGATTTTGATAAATACCAACGGCGATTGCCCGGGCTTACAGTTACTAATCTCATTCTCTCTCTCTCTCTCTCTCTCTCTCTCTCTCTAAATTTTTCCATCAGAATTTCTTGCTGCCAGTGAAGAACTCTGCTAAATGACCAAAGGTTTCTTTGATATGAATCTGGAGAATGCGAGACACACTACGTGAAAGATCAACCCAAGTGATCCAAAACACCATCATTCATATCCCAGGTCTGTTTCACAGTTCATTTCTAATGTGTTTTTCATAAGATTATCTAAGTGGGTCTGAAATTGAGTGCAGATTTGTGCCTTCGTTACTAGTAATGTGAGTTATAGAGGTTTTGTGTTGGTTGAGACTGTAAATTTGACGTTTTGACATGGCTGAATTTTGGTGATGTGATAACAATAAGAAGTCCATCTTTTCCGTCGGACATGGGGAAAAAAGGTGGCAGCTGGTTCTCGTCGGTGAAGAGAGTTTTCAAGTCATCTTCTAAGGACTCACCGGTGCTGGAGAGGAAGGTGATCAATTCCCCTGTTCTTATGTTGTTTTCAACTCTGATAGGACTGGCTGCTCTGTTATAATTCCTTACTTTTGTTATTAGACGCAAACAACTGTAGTTCTTTCTTTATCAGGTTAATATTTCTTTTAAAAACCGAAGTTCCAAAAATAGAATCTAATGTTCATGCTACTCCAATCAAACTTCGTCATTCGTTAATTTGTGAATTTTCCTTTGAAACCAGATATATTAGCACTAAAATTGGTATACTTTTTTGTTCTTTTTATTTTTATTATAATACAAATCCCCACCTTATAGAGCTAGGAAACAGGTAACACTTGACGATAATCAAGGGATACGTCGTCTTAGTTTATTCCATAACAACTTTACTTATGGACATTAATCACCGATTGATACCGAAGTTGCCTACCAGGAATTTTTTTTTTCCTTCATCTAGTTCTGGGTAGAATGATTTATGGGTATATGTCATTAATTTAATAATTTGTTATATATATAAAGCAAGTTTGTCCAAGCTGTTTAGTCAGACACTTTAGTTTTACTAATGAGATTGAATTGGTCATTAACTCAGCTCCTCTAATTCCCAACCCACTAGAAGAAAACTGCAATTGCATATCTGCAGTATGAGTAATGATAGCATCAAATTCTACCTTACACATTAAAGGCTGATTTCTTCTTCATATTCATAACTAGAGTAAGTGAAAATCTTAGATGCTGTTGTCTTTTTATGCATTGCCAGATAAATGATGAGCTGCTTGGCCCTTTCTTTTTAGACTTAGGACCATGAACCCAATACATCATGTAATCATGTTTGTATGGTCCCCTATTTTGTCACCATGTATCAAATAATTCTGCTATGTATCCATGTCACATAGTTATCATATGCCACCTAACCAAACCCAACATATCTTTCATCTTGATCATCATGTGCTTTCTACGTTCGATCCCCATCATCTTTGAACCCTTTCTGTTTGGTGTTTCCCTCCTTTAATGTTGGGATGTACTTGGATTTCAGAAGGAAAATGCAGAGAAATGGCAGCACGAAGCGCCAGAGGTGGTGTCTTTTGAGCATTTTCCCGCAGAGAGTTCTCCTGATGATGTCACCAATGAGGAGAGCACCTCATCGACGCCTGTAACTGAAGATAGAAATCACGCCATTGCTGTTGCAGCGGCCACTGCAGCAGCAGCTGAAGCCGCGGTTGCAGCCGCTCACGCAGCAGCAAGAGTAGTTCGGTTGGCAGGTTATGGACGCCACTCTAAGGAAGTAAGAGCAGCCACACTCATTCAATCATACTACAGAGGCTACCTGGTAATTAACACCTCGTTAGTCTTTCTCATACAAAACTCTGTCAACTACTTTCTTCCGTGGTACAAACTTCATTAACTGTTTAAGATCACTCATATATCGTGGCTTATTTTGTGTCACAAATAATGTCACTTCAGAACCCATCGGTTCAGTTTGGATCATAAATATGCCACCCACTCAGAGAGTTTTACATGCATTTATATGTCACAACAATACAGGAGTGACACTGGCCCCTGTAGCACCATATGGTCGCCTTTCTTTTATTCAGTCATTAAAAAAATTTGCTGTTACTCAAAACTATAACTAGAAAAAAAGAGTACTTTAATTTCCATATATATATATATTGAATTTATTTGTATGTGGGTCTTAAATTGCGTAGGCTCGACGGGCGCTGCGTGCTTTGAAGGGATTGGTGAGACTGCAAGCACTAGTGAGAGGTCATAATGTGAGGAAGCAAGCGCAAATGACAATGCGCTGTATGCAAGCGTTGGTGAGAGTACAGGCAAAAGTAAGAGCTCGGAGACTCGAATTGACCCATGAGAAGCTTCAGAAGAAAATGGAGGAGCAGGTCCAAAGAGATTTCGAGGAAAGGTTATACGTGGATGCAGGTTGGGATAATAGGCGTCAAAGTAGCCAGAAAATTAAGGAAAATGATTTGAGGAAACATGAAGCTGTAATGAACAGGGAGAGAGCTCTTGCTTACGCTTTCAACTGTCAGGTTAGTCACTTTCTTTGGAATTTCCCTTTCTTACTTCAAGCACCACAGAACGTGGCCTCCATTTTCAGTTTTCACTCTATAAAGTCTAAACCACTTTGTTTCCAGCAACAACAACAACAGCAGAAGCAGTTTCTGCATGGAGACTCGAACAGTGATGAAATGGGAACTTATACCAATGAGTGTGAAAAGGCTCAGTTGGGTTGGAACTGGTTAGAGCGTTGGATGTCATCTCAACCGAACCATGCTAGGCACTTGGTGCCGATGACCCTTGCTACTACAACCACTACCACTACTACAGATGACAGGTCTGAGAAGACAGTAGAGATGGATACTGTTGCACCTCCAAGCTCAGGCAACGTCAACATGGGCCAAGACCTTCTGGATTTAAGCCCAATTTTCAATACCCAAGATCAGGGACAACGCAATGGAAATGTACCTAGCTATATGGCCCCAACCCAGTCTGCGAAGGCCAAGGTACGGAGTCAAGGCCCACTCAAGCCAAGCGGTTCATCTGGGCCTCAGTGGAATTCATCTACAAGGAAGAGCTCTGGTATTGGGTTAGGCTGTGACTCCTCCAGCTCAGGTGGAGGAACGGCAACTCACAATTGTCCGAGAAGCCCAAATCCAAAAATTAATGGGATTCGGCTAGAGTCTAGACGGATTGCAGGTGGAAGCCCATATTATGTTGGTGCTGAGGATTGGGCCCTGCCTATTGGAGCCCATGGTTGGGCATGATTTTATTAATTTGTTATCTAATAATCATAATAAATATTATAATAGCATGTAACGTGTGATAATATGACATTCATTGGTATTTATGGACAGTTTTAATAATTCTTTGATGATGGTGTAGTAATGAACATTATTTTTTTTTATTTTTAATTATTAATATATTATAAAATAATAAGAATAATATATATAATATATATATATATATATATAATGTGTAAAAAAATAAAAAAAATTAAATAATATTACTCAATTTTACGAGTGTGAAAGTTTTTGTCTAGGGAATAGTTACTATAAATTAAAACTAAAATTACCGCACACAAAAAAATAAAACAATTGTCTGATATTTTATAACTTTTTTAACACATTTTGATTTTTTTTAATCAATCTTTTGTAGGATTGTAGGAATTAAATTGTGTTTCTTTTTATTGACTCAGTCTATATTAATGGGCAAGAAAGTTTCGCCACTCATATCTCTACCTGAACTGATAACAATTACTCTATCCTATATAGATAATTATTTTTTATTTTTACTAACTACCTTAACAAATTTCAAGAACTACTCATTAATATTCCTTAAACACAAAAAACAAAATAGATTATTGTGACGAAAAATATAATCAACGAAGAAAATAAGTAATAACACCCCATGATTTTCTTGAAGCTATTAACTATCTATAAGCTGCCACGTATATGCCTAAACCCATGATAATGGGCGAATCATTATAGTTAAAAGTGGAAAGACGGTTAATATAGGGCACTAAGATCATGCCACGTCACCATTGGCCCAAATTTGGGTTGACTGCATGCTGACCCGTCAAGACGTGATTGTTTAACCATCTTTACAGCGTTGTGGAGCAGAACTCTGGATTTATATTTGATTTCGCGCTTTTTCTGGATCTGACGCAGCCTATTCTCTCTCAAAATCCAAGTCCAACATGTGTGTGCTCTGTTTCTTTTTGTCACACACTCTGCTCTTTTATACATTTTCTCTGCTTTTTCAACCGCTGTTCACGATCCCTTTCGTCTCATATTGGACTTGGGTCTCTCACTTTGTCTCTTTCTTTGTATACCGCATGGAGTCTCTTGAACTAGCTCGTCTACTTCTCTGTAGATCATCTGCCAATCCAACTCTAACTAAACTCAATTCTGGAGCAATAAAGCATTTGGGTTTCCAATCTTTGCTGAAAAGAACAAGTAAAAATGGCACTTTGCGTCTTAGAAGCTCCTTTTCTGGGGGGACTAGTGGTTCACAAGACGGGCCATTTGCTTTTGAACACGAAGGCCGACAACCTAGAGAAGAAAGAGCTCTAGTATTAGCAGAAGAGATGGATGCTTCTGGCTGTCTAATTGGCTTTCATTTGATTCCCGAGTCTGGTACGATTTTCAATGTAGTCGAAGTTTTGAATGGTTTTTCGTTCTTCTTGTATATCTATTAATTTTTTTTTTGCCGGTTTTACCATTTTTTTCTTTAATCGAAACATATTTGCCTTCGAAGACACGTTAAATTTATTTGTATTCCTTTTCTTCTTTTTTATTCTCAATTTTTTCACTTCACTATCATTAAACTCTTTTCGTTCTAAATTTATTTGTATTCTCAGAATATGTCTTCTCTAATTGTTCCAAGTTTCTAACGATTAATTTTGCATTTTTGACGTGCACCCGATATCTCCGTTATCACTGCGATTGAAACTAGTTTTACAGTTATATATTTGAGTTTTGTTGTGTCAACATCACAATTCGCAAAGAGTTTGTGAATGGTTAAATTCTCTAATGTACTTCAAGCACCGTACTTTAGATGGGCAACTTCGAATGGTTCAATCTCTTTTTCATCAATTTTTTAGTTTTTAATTTAAGGGAAGAAGGGTTCTTAATTATACTCTCGCTGACAAGACTATTACGGTAATCAGATATGCCCTGAACCTTTTTGACCCTACCTTTTGTTTTTGCTTTTATTTTTTTTGCTTCAAGAGCCCCAAATGTGAATAGATGGGAATTCCCGTTCTATATTCTGTAGTATGCCTAGAATAAGTGTCCGAGTCTATGACTGGTTCCTAAGACCAAACGATTTAGAATGGAACTAAATAGTTGAACCATAAAAAAGGCATTTCCTCTGGTTCCTGGATTACTAGGCACATTTCTCAAACTCTGATCATCTGGCATTCATGTATTGCACTGAGATGTGTTGCTTTTGGATTGTCCATTTCCAAGTGCATGTGACTTTAGTACTTGGTTTTCGCGTGATCTTTGCTTCAGTGCAACAACTATATCTATAATATTGGGTTCTTTCCTTGTGCTATGTTGTTCCAGAATATATGCTCTGTGTGTTGTATGTATATTTAGTTGACGCGACTAATATGGGACCCAGGTTGTCTCTGCAAAGAATGCTTGAAAAGCTAAATTGGTAGTGCCCCCAATTGGCACTAAATATCAAAATGCATTGCATACGCAGATATCAACATTTTACTGCCAAAATATATTTTAACTAATGTGGTGTTATAATGCTCCTTCTGTGAAACAGAAAGTTATATTCATATCGTAAAATCTGCAAGGCTTTTCAAAACTGTTACTATAATGGGGATGAATAATCCTGCGTCCATCAAGTTTTAGAGGATATCATAATTTTTGACATGCTAAGCTGATTGCATTTATATGAGCATCACATTCAGGCATAATCTCCGAAGAAGATGCAACTACTGATAAAGTAGCACAACCAGAGGGCTTAAAAGTAGAAGAAGCAGAAGACATAGAAGGAGAAGTGAAAGATCAGACTACAGTATCTTATAATATTGTTTTTGTTGCTGCGGAAGCTGCACCATATTCAAAGACTGGGGGCTTAGCAGATGTTTGTGGTTCTTTGCCTATAGCATTAGCAGCTCGCGGACACCGTGTAATGGTTGTTTTGCCCAGATACCTATGTGGTACTTCTCAGGATTCTATTTATTCTGGCACAATTGATCTGGACCTCCACATCAATATATATTGCTTTGGAGGGGTTCAAGAAGTTGGCTTTTTCCATGAGTATAGGGAAGGTGTTGATTGGGTAAGAACTTCTGTATTGTTTTCAGTCATTTACTAGTCTCTTGTTGTTCAAAATCAAAACTACGTACTTTCTCACATCATAGCATCTACTTTGTCTTCGATAATGATACTCATTATCTCATTGTTTAGGTATTTGTGGATCACCCCTCGTTCCATAGGCCTGGAAATCCATATGGGGACAGTTTTGGGGCTTTTGTTGATAACCAGGTATATTCTTGACAGTTCTAGCTTTTGAGGTTAGATTAGTATTGTAATTCTATCTATGCTTCATGAATAATGATGAATTTCCTTCTCATTTGGTTTTACAGTTTAGGTTCACTTTACTTTGTTATGCGGCATGTGAAGCCCCACTGGTACTTCCATTGGGAGGGTTCACTTATGGAGAAAAATGCCTATTCCTTGTTAATGATTGGCACGCCAGCCTAGTTCCAGTGTATGCACGCCTTACCTTTGCCCACCTTTTTAACATTTTCCCCTTTTTTCCCTCCAATGGAAAAATACAGTCTCTGTGTGTTTGTGCGTGTGTAAAGGTTTTTTCTCAGCAAATCATTTGTCAAACAAAAAGCTTCTCATTTTGAAATTACAAGCATCCATTACCATTGCTGACACAGAACTTGCAATTTCAAAGTGTATTTGAAAGGTTTATAGACAAAAAGATGTATCCTTTGACGACCATTTTCTGCCAATGACTCCTCAAAGTCCGGAAAATTGCTATTTATTCTGTATGCTTTACTTTTTCTTATTAATTAATAGCTACATTAAGGTTTAGGGATTTTCACATTTGGAGTTTCATTTGGAACTATTTGTGATTTGTCTACGGTGACACTAGTGAGGATGAGTACCGGTACTTAAATTGTGTGCAGACTTTTGGCGGCAAAGTATCGCCCACATGGGGTATATGGAGATGCTCGTAGTATATTAGTGATACATAATCTCGCACACCAGGTAAATTATTTCATCCTCAATCAAATTTTTTTGCTTTTTGAAAAAATTAATAAGAACACTAACAATGACATTAGGCTTTGTTAACTGTACTTTCTTATGCTGAGCTTCCAAGCTTCAACAACAGAAACTAAAATTTGACCTTTGAGCTTTTTGATGCTTTTCACCCACATGCCTTCTTTTCACCCACCTCTTATTGATGATGGTTAAGTTACATTCTATAAACTAGAAATATTACTGATCCTGAAATGCAATAAAAATGGTACTGCATTGGAAGAAACCAAAATTTATAGTTAATTTTACTTGGAAATTCAGAATTTCATTAATTGTTGGGTTACAGATTCAATATTGTTGGTCATTATCACATCCAAATGCATGAATTGAACATGGTTGGATGGGGCTGTGCATGCATATCAAAGACACTCGTTCATGTTAGTGGACAGTCTGAAATTGTCTTTAAACTGTAGCACCCTAATGGGGTGCATAGTTGGTGCCTGGAAAAATTTAGTTTACTGAGAAATAACCTACAAAGTCAGTTACAATTCATTCTCAGATGTATCTTTTAGAATTTTTATATCAACAAACAAGTTGATGAGGTTTTGTCATATGTAAGGGAGTGGAACCTGCAATCACATATAAT
>JASKGM010066566.1:0-16833 GCA_034509205.1 Ceratonia siliqua
GTCATTCTGTATTGGACAACCATGGGAGTAGTTCCTTGTTCCCATGTTGCATCAGATCCTACTTCAAGGACTAATGCATTTCGTACATTATGATCTTTAATGTTGGCTACATAATTGGGAAAGCAATCAAAGTATGCTGGCCCATTATGTAGGTTTGTTTGTATAACTCCAACTATGGACTCCTTAAACACTGTTTGTCTTCTATCTCTAAGGCAAACAAAGACTGGTTTGTTTAAACCTTGTCTAAAGTTTGGTTTTATAGCTAATTGAATCATTCCTAAATGAATCCAGTTGTATTTGTCTTTATGTTTTTTGACTGTAGATTCGGGTATTACATGGAGAGCTTGGCGACTCTGGGTAATACATTCTTCTCTTTCTATAGTTTGGGTAATATAGGAAAAATCAAAGGAGGTTTTCTTATATATCTCTTCTGTCTTAAAGGTTGGCATGGACCAGTTGTGTAACTGTTCCTGCAAGTTTTGACTGGTTATCTCACTTTGGTTAACTGTATCGTGGTCGAAGGTGTCTCTCATTTCTGTAGCTGCTTCGTTCCTCTCCCGTTGGTCGAGCGTCTGATAACCTTAGCACAAGCACTAAGTAAGAAACCTTATATATATATATATATATATATAAATAATTTGGAGGAGGGGAGACCCCGCTTGCCCCCCACCATCCGTCCCTATATATATATATGAATTATGCAGGAGCACGGCTATACAGAAACCTGATGGCGTAGCAAGCTTGAGGAGAAGTCCACGATTGTTAGGTTGGTCGGCTCGTATATAAGTGGGTGTGATAGTGACACACTTATTTAATGGATGGTGATTTCTCTCCTACTCCTACGGAAGAAATTTAATTTTTTGAATTTTGAATTTTTAGTTTTTAATTTTTTATTTTAAAAAGATAATTTAAAAGAATTATAAAAAATTTTTAAAAAATTAAATTAAAAATTAAAAATATTTTATTTAAAAAATATTTAAAAATAAATCAATAAATAAAAATAATTATTTTTATTTATTTTTTTAAATTATTTCTTAAAATAAAAAATATAAAAAAGTTTTAAAACTTAAAAATTAAATTTAAAAAAAATAAAAAATGAAAAAGCTCCTCCTAATAACTCTAGGAGCTTAGAAAATTCGAATTAATTTTTTAAAATGAATTCTATCACTTTTTTTACGTTTATAAATAAGAGAGTTTTAAGTTACAGTTTTATTTTAAAGTTAGAGTTTAATTTTGATATTCTCATTTCTTTTTTTCTTTTTTTTTGTCTTATTTTTTTAACATTAGTTAATTATTTTGTGTCATATATTTTTTTTAATTTTTTTAAAATTTTATTTATGAATAAATAATATAAGAATAATTATAAATGAATAATATAAGAAAATATAAAACCATTTTTAAATTTTAAAAAAAATTATGATAAAAAATAAAAAAATCAAAAATCAAAAAATTAAAACTTATTCTTTAATTTTAAAATAGAACTCTAGGATAATACTGTCAATATATATATAACTTTGAAAGACCTGAAGCCTTGGAAATATATGGAGTTGCTATGATTTTCATCACCGTACATAATGCCAGGTTTCTCTGACAAATCAAAATTGAGGCAATGAAGGCCGAAGGGGTTCACCTACCGCTGGAGATATTTGTGATTCAACTGCTTAGGCCTGTCGTCAAATCAAATGATATTATAATTGTATAAAAATATAAATTAATATTTTTTATAATTATTATATGGAAATTAAGTATATAATTATACTTATGTGCTTTAAATAATTAATTATTATTATAGATCATGTAAAAACGTAAATAATAATATAAAATAACAATATAAATTATGCAATATATATTATAAAAAATAAACAATAATAAAAGTTATATGAGTTTAATTAATTTTAAACTCAAATTTAGATTATTTTGACGTTTTATCATAAATTGAAATGTATTTATCTTTATTTAAGAAAATAAATAAAATAGCTTAATATACAAAATTATAGTAAAATTTATTTAATTATGACTTGAACTGATTTTGGGTCTGTTCGGATGTTTTTTAAAAAAATAATTTTTATAAAATGAGAAGTTGATTCTTAAAAAATGATGTATTTTAGTAGAATGAGAAGTTGTTTTGCGTTTGGATGTAGTAAATGAGAATGACTTTTGAATCAAAAAATATGTTCAGCTGCAAAAATATAAAAAGACTTTTGGTTGATAAAATTATAAAAAAAAAGGACATGCACAAAGAATTTAAATTAATAATTTTTAATGGATAAAAATTATATATTTAATTTAAAAATAATAAAATGAATATATACATGATTAAAATAATAATTTTTAAAATAAAATAATAATTATGTAAAAATAATTTTAATAAAAATAACTTAATAAAAGAAATAATATAACTATATTAAAAAAATATTTGACTAAATTTAAATTTTATAATTATGATAAAATTTACTTATAATATTATAATAAAAAAATGTAACTATAATGAACAGAAGGTCAAAATAGTCGAGAGAAAATGAATTTATTTTTCTTAGAAGAAAAAGTTACAAAACAAAGATTTTATTTTAATCACAATTTCTCATTTTACTTATGTTTCTCTTTCAAACAAAATAAATACAAACAACTCAAAAAATTAAAAAAAATTATTATTAAAAAAAAAACTTCCCTCCTCCTTACAAAAAAACGAACGGCCCCTTTGAAACCCTACTCAAAGTCACCGATTTTTATCGAATTTATCAAGCAAGTCTTATCAATTTTCAACGGGTCAAAACAGTTAAACTACTAAAATAATTTTATACTGTGACTCACAACAAGCCTTATCAATAACCAGCCTGGTTGGTTCTAAGTTTTAAAACATTGGTCATTAACTAATTCCTTTGTAAATATCGTAATTATCTCTTCATAAATGGTCTACTTTTGAATGAACTAATGAATTAAACTAGTTAAGGTGTACTCAATTTGGCCTGAACACTACATAACGATGATACCCCCAAAAAACACTAGCTACTTTGTTTTTACTTTTTATAATTAATTAATTTACATTAGGGCTAACTTGAGTTTCACTCTTACCTTGTAATCCTCTCTTTATTTATTTATTAATCAGTTATCTTATTTCTAATAGAATTAGTATTCTACTTTCTATTTTGAATAGGAGTCCTTGATCAGTTTTAAATTTTAGTTATTTACTTCAACTGAAGTACGTAGGCTGTATAATATATCTCTCACTAATTTTTATTTCTAATATAATTAGTATTCTACTTTCTATATAATACATTCGGCGCCCAAAAAAGATAGTCAACTTAATTTTTGTTCTTCAAGTGACGAAACACGAGTTCCAGAAAGATGGGAAATAACAAAAAGATGGGAAGAAACACGAGTTCCAGAAAGATGGGAAGCACCATGAGTACCAGAAGGATGGGATCTGCCATTGACAACCTCGATGATATAACACTGAAAGTAGAGTCTCCGCCTAAGACATTCCTTGATTTCCTAAAAGAACTGGAACAGAAAAAGTACGAAGTTTTTTGTTTTTTCAAGTTCTTTCGTTGGAATACCATGTTTTTTATGCCATGTTGTTGTTTTTTATGAAGGGATTCTGTAAGAGAGAATGCACTGTCCTCTATTATCCAGATTCTGAACAGTAGGAAGGAACATCAAAGCCTGCAAAATAAGTAAGTCCTTCGTTTTCTTTTTTTCTTTTTCTTTTTTGAATTTTTGTTCCTTTTTCTCTAGAAACCTTGAATGATTATCTCTTTAAAAATGTTATATTTTAGAACAACATCATTTTAGAATACAGTACTTTAAAAATATTAAAAAAAAAATCATCCTTTTCTTATGGGACTGAAGATTTTCTTGTGAACATTTTGTTTTCAGCTTTGCTACTTTCTTGTATCGGATTTTAGATTTGATCAAAAGGGGTTCTGCCAAAGTGAAGCAGCTAGCTTCCCATGCCCTAGGTTTGTTCAAAACCTTCATCGTAAATTTATTTATTTATATATTTTTTGCACAAGTTAGTTTTGCTTAATTAAATAAATATTATTTCAATTAGGGTTGCTGGCCATGGCCCTTTGTGATACGGATAATGTCCAAGAAATTTACAGAGAGTCACTCCCTGCACTTACAAAAGCTCTTTCTGAGACTTCAAAGGTACCATATAGCTTTACTTTTAAAGCCATTTAAATATTCATGTAATTATTATCTGTTTTATTATATAAGGATATTATTATTATTTAGAAATTAAATTTTATAATTTTATAATTGAATAATTTAGTATCTAATTAAGGATTTGAATATGGACCTATTTAGGATTATGTTAGCATACATTGTCCCATTCTAATAGAATTAGGATACCTAATATCATTGGGATTTGTTATGCCCCTTATCATTACGATTTCTTATTTAGTCTATTTATTGTTATCCTTTAATAATTAATAATTTGAAAATGTACGCAAATGAGAAAACTGAATTATTGTTTATTTTATTACATAATGATGTCATTATTCTTTAGATATTAGAATTGTTAATTTTATAATTTGAATTTAATATCTAATAAAGGATTTAATTAAAGGCTTTTTTTTTTTTCCTTTCATTGGGGCTGTTGCCCCCGACTTGATCCACCCAAAAACAGCTTTTTGGGCCTGTTATGTGTGAAATGCTTTTTTTTTCTTTGGGCCTGTTGCCCCTTTTTGGGCCTATTATGTGTGAAAGGCTTTTTCTTTCTTTCTTTGGGGCTGTTACCCCCGACTTGATCCACCCAAAAAACCTTTTTTTTGGGCCTGTTATGTGTGTGTGGCCCTATTGTGTGACGGTCTGTGTTGTGTATGCGTCTGATTACAATTTGTTATACCAGATATGATATTATTAGAATTTCTTATTTAATTATCAAATTTTCTTATTTAATTTGTAAAGAAGGTTATTATCGTCATTCTTTAATAATTAATAAATTGAATTGAGTTGAGTTGATTTTAAAATTTGTATTATTTTCTTTTAAGGTTGATCACGAGCTGAGCTTGCGTAAATATGGGCTGAGTTTTTTGGAGAACAAATAACAAAATTTTAGGCCTTAGTTCAAGTCCCGTCCAAATTTATATTTTTTTGTGCCCAAACTCAGTCTAAAGCCCAATAATATTTAATTTTATTTAACAAATTTAACAAATTTTCAATATGAAAACATCTTAAAAACTATACATTTTTATATATAAAATTGAATTAAATTGATATAAAAAGTTTTGAAAAAAATGTATAATTTTTCGGGCCTATGGCCAATTTCACCCGAGCTCAACCCGAATACAAAACAGAATTTTTTATTTAAGCCCATATCCAATGATTTTTTGAATCTATTTTCCCTCTTGTCCCACATGATAATCTGAAAATCTTATGCAGAGCAGAAGGCGGACCCTTGGGCCTTTATCAGTCTCTTGAACTCTTTGGCCATGATCACTTTCTTCTGTGCTACTAATACAGAAGAGACTGAAGCTGCAATGCAAATGATATGGGAGTTCATTCTTCCTGCACCTAAGCTTGATGTGAGTATAATTTATTAAACATACCTGAAGATCCATGTTTTGCTCGGAGTAATGGTTCTCTCTTATAAACAGTGCCTCTTAATATTTCACAATATTTATGTGAGGGAAGCACCTACTTATCAGGTCAACTTAAACGTTAACTGAGACTGGGTCTCTCTCGAGGCATGCCCAGTACTTCTTTGATCCTTAAAGGAAGCTAACTAATTAAGAGTGATGTTGTATTACTTTCAGGTGTGTAGAAGCAAGCTAGTCCCTGCGGTTATATCTGCAGCAGTTACAGCTTGGTCCTTTCTACTTTCAACAGTGGTTGCTTGGGAGCTTAATCATAGAAGTTGGCAAGGGTACGTATGTATTGTTAGATCTCAAGTTAATCGTCATCATTCAGACACTAATAGCTTAATCATAAATGATGAAGGGCAATTTCTCAGTTTCTACCCATGTTAGAAGCAGATGATGAGTCAGTTTACGTTGCAGCTGGTGAAGCTTTAGCTGTAATGTTTAACTGTGAAAGTCTTAACAAATTTTTCAAAGATGAGGATCCTATGAGTAGTTCGAAACCACTGAAATACTCAGAAAGGAAGAGTGTAATTAAAGACAAAATTGTAAAGCAAATAGAGAAGCTTTCCATGAAAGCAAGGAATGAGATTTCTCTGCAACAAACTTTTAGCAATGCTGCTAGACCTGACTGGGATGTTTTAAAGTATTTTGAGAATGACAACTTTCCCCCAACTTCTCTGAGAATTTATGGACATAAACTGACACTATCATCGTGGCCTCAAATGATACAGGTGAATTAGTTCTTTACTTATTTTTCATCATTTCAAATTTCAATCTTTGTCACATCCATATAATCTATCTGTTTCTTACATTTTCTCAACAGTTGAAGTTCTTCAAGAATTTTCTCGGGGAAGAAGAATTTGCAAAACACATGCTGGTTAGTTCTCACCCATTTATGCGCCAATGATATTAATGCAGAATCAGAATATATTCCTATTTTTCTTTTATTATTTTATGCTATAATTATCATTTGAAAACTAGGGTTGTAATTGAATATATATATATATATATATATATATATATATATTTGAGTATTTTCATTATCTGGTTCATCCTAAATGAAATATGAATTAATTTTTGTTGTTAAAACAGGAAAATGAACTGTTCCATTATTTATTCGACTTTACACCAATCTACAAAGAGGATTCAGGGCCAGAGCTCTATGAATCTAATATGGTAAAGGTTAGTGTGTTTTCCTCTTGTTATTCTAGCTTGAGTAAGTATGCAAACTCTCCTTCAATACAATATTACTAGCTAAGATTTGTAGGTTCCTAACTTTTTGCTGCAAATTTTGACAGATTGCTCCTCTTATATTTTTACCTGAAGAACAAGGTGCTGCCTTGCTCACAAGAAAAGAGGTGAAGCAAGAATGGCTTTGGGTATGTACAAATTAGTTTACTTTCTACATTCAGTTGAGATTTTTAATGTTTTAATTTGAATTTGGATTCTTTGAAGTGCACTCTTTACTTTATAGTAAAAGTGCAAATAGGTAAATGGTTGATAAGAAAATCAACAGTTTAATACAGATTAAATTACATTAACTTTCCTTAAAATTTGATAATATAAGTAAATTTTTTTGTTTCTTCCCTTGTTAATTAATGTATGAAAATATAAATTTATTCTTAACATCAATATGGTAGGTGACTAAAAAATAATTGTGAATTGATATTTTCATAAATGTGAACTGAGTGTTATTTTTAAAATTAAAAAGAGCATTATATTATCAAATCTTAAATGATATTAAGATAATTTTTCAAAGTAAAAGTAACCTCATAACTATGTACTTATGATTAATTACTCATTTGTGTCATTGAATTAATCTTTGAGCTAAACTCAATCACATTAACCTACTCCAACCTTTACGTAAGGTATGAAAATAAACAATGATACCCATTTGTGTTGGCTTTGTCATTGAATCTTTGCAGAGAAACTCAATTATTAATAAAGCAAAGACAAAAATGCTGAATAAAAGGCGCATGTATGCTCAGGTAAGTATCCACTTATTATTGTTTTTTTTTTCTTTGATAATTGTTCAATTGACAAATCAGGTTTTATATTTGCATATTTTGTAGGAGAGGAAAGGCAAGACGTACCATATTGAATCGGAGCTGTGAACACTGATGTAATCGGATTATATTTTAAATTTTTTCTTAATTTGTTGATCTTTTTTATAATCAACTCTTAATTTTGTATGCTATCAACATGCATCTGTTTTTTACAATTTATTTATTTTAAAATTTTCTTGTTTGGTTAAAATTTTTGGATATTAATACCGATATAAAGACACAATATAATTAAAAATAATTAATAAAATTTAAAGTGATTAAATATAATTTAATATATCAAATTTCATATATCAATTATTACATATATTAACATCACTTTAGATTCGTTGAAATTACACTAATTTCCTCTTTAATTTTAAAAATTACATTGAGAGAGTTTGGATAAATGTGCTCTTCACGAATTGAAAAACCTTCTGGTTAAGATCAAGTTTAGTTTGGATTCAGATTACTTAAATTTCTGAAATTTAATTTGGAGAGAAAAAAGAGAAACAAATAAGTCCACGTGAATTAAGGACTCATTTGAATGTATTTTTATTTTTAGAAAGTATTTTTTAAAAAAAGTACTTCTTAAGTGAAAAAGATTATTTAAATTGACTTATAAAGAAAGTACAAGCAATAAAAAAAATATAAAAGTATGTTTTTTTAACCTAAAAATTAAAACTTTAAATAAAAGTATTTGATATAATTGAGAGAGAAGAATGACCCATTTTTAGATAAAAATATTTTTTTAATCTTTACAAATTATGACTCAACCATTTTCAGTAATTTTATTAATAAAAAATATTATATTTTTACATTTAAACAAATTTTATAATTTAAAAATATTTCTCAATTACTACATTAAAAAACAAAATAACTTTTATTTTTCATTAAAACATCATAAAAATCCTTTTTTAAGCTATAGGTCCGGTTGGTCTTTCTCTTCCTTTTTTTTTTCTTTTCTCTACACTAAATTTCTGGTAGTACTGGAGGAGATTCATTAGAGACATGAGAACTCAACTGACCTAACCAATAATTAATCTTCTAATAGTGTTGAATGGAAATATTAATTGGCCTTATAATTAAGGAGAGAATATGTTGCTTTGACACATACACTTCCACACCATTGGATAGTACTGATTCTCTTCCACTGCCATTGTTCTGATTGATACTTCAACTGCCACACAAGGCCTGCATTGGTTGCACTTTGAATGACAGGTTGCTGGAAATGACCCCCTCACTGGCTTTTCTTTCCTTCCTCTATATGGATTCACACTGTTTCTATCTATTACAACACCAACACTTGCCTGAAAATAGTTTTAAACATTTTAAAAGGATCATATATTCAAAAGAAATAATTCTATATTTAGATCATCTTCAATAATATTATATTCTAAAACAGTGTTTAAATTTATTTTTTGAGTAAATTACGTGTACCTTCTAAAGTTTAGTAATTATATATTCATGCTTCTTTCAATTTTAGTTATACTAGAATTTTCCTTAAAGTTTATGAAATTTATACGCCCTCTAGGAGCTAATTTTAAAATATTACATTAACTCCCCTTATTTTAAGTTTTTGTAATCATTAACTTGACCTTTTAATTGTATTGCATTCAATTATATTATTGAAATTTTTTAGAGAAAAAAGGTATATCTTATCAAGAGAATATAAGCTCTGTAAACAATTTTGTTAATAGAGGAAAAGGTTTTGTATAAATTAAAACTAGAAGGGATATGAGTGTAAGTTGTAAAAACCTCAAAGATGTAAATATAAAATACTTTTACTTTTTATTTGATTTTTCAAATAATTTTAAAATAGTACCTCATATTAATATTAGAAAGGAAAGTGATATCTTACGATATTGTTCTAAAATATTGTACTTTTAAAGATATCAAAAAATAATTTATGCTATATATTCAATGAATTCATCCCATAGAAGCAAAAAGGTAGTAGGGAAAAAAATAATTAGAAACTTGATATGAAAGAGCATGAACTCACAGGTGAAGGCGAAGGAGAAGGAGAAGGAGCAAATAGTAGTTGGTTTTGGGAATGGAGTGGCCAAGAGTGGGTGAGGATGGTGAAGATGAGGGGGAGAACAAGTGTTTTAGGCTTTGCTGTGTATTCCATGATTCGATCAAAGAGATGGTTTTAGTTGGGATTTTGTACAATAAGTTTGGCAATTATAGGAGGTGGGGGAGCAGTTGAAACTTCTCTGTAATTAGGAAATGGTCAAGATGACACACGGCCACCCCATGTCTACTCATTCTCTATGATCTCCACACATCACACAATCTTTTTATTTTTTGGGTATAAATGACAAAGCAATGTTATTTATATATCATATTTTTGTACATCACTCTTATACATATTTTTATATATAATATTTTATTATTTATCATCTATAATCATTATTATGATAGATTATTTTATAATATATTAATAATTAACAAAGAGATATACAAATAACATAATTCTAAATGACGAAATAGAAGTTTGAACCTTACAGTCAACATCAGTGGAGGAAAATGTTTAGTACTCCTGAGAGTATAGTACTTCCTTCGCTGGATTTGTGTTATGTAAAACATTTTTAGTAAAAAATGTCACATGATGCAAATTTAACGGAATGAATACTATATTACCAGGAACATCCAAAATGAGTTACACCCGTGGATATATGATATTCTACAATATTGATATCATAACTAACTCCTTTTGTTAAAAGTCATGTTAGGTACTAATTAAATATTTCGTCTATTTTAAATTATTTATCATTTAAGATAATAATATAAAAATAAAAAAATTATTAAATATCTTCAATTGTAGTAACAAATAGATATATTAAAATAAACTATTCTTATTAAAGTCAATTTAAATTTAGATTACTTCATTAAAGGTAAAAATATATAAGAATAAAAATAAAAAAATAATAGTTAATATTTCATTAATAATATAAAATAATAAATAATTTAAATTTTATAAAATAATAAATAATTTAAAACTGATAGAATGGGTAGAGTAATTGAACCTCTCAAATCATGTGTTGATAATTTAAGGACTCATTCAACTTAATTTTTCATTTTTGTGTCACTCCTACAATAGAGAAAATTCTCTATATAATTAAAATTTCATGGCGTCCAACAAAGCTGGAGTAGCTCAGTTGGTTAGAGCGTGTGGCTGTTAACCACAAGGTCGAAGGTTCAAGCCCTTCTTCTAGCGTCACTTTGTTTTTCTTTAAGCCAGAATCACTGTTCCATGTTCCTCTTGAATCGCACACCCACCGCCTCTGTAACTTCAAATTTGCCACTACTAAGTCAAAGTTGCTAATTTTTTATGCCAAAAATTCTAATTTAATATTGGAATGATACTGTCATTATTAGAGTAATACTCTATAATCTATATATAAATATATAATATATCATTTTAGTACCTATAAGTACCATAACAGGCATAACTCTAGAGATTTTTTTTTTTATTATCTTTGAAAGATAGTGTTAGTATCAATTTAGTATGATAAAATTAGAACAAAATTATACTTTGGAGTTTTAAGTAGAAAAAAATATTATTAAATTGATAATTAATGAAATTTATTTTTATTTTTTATATTCATTTATAAAAATATAAAGAAACTAATTTGATTGGGTATATAGGCAAGCAGTTTTTAAATTTTAAAACTCAACCCAGATGTGGTTTGATTGGTTTGGATTAACTAAAAAAATTTCCTTAATTCAATTTAACTCAACATGCACAACAATATAGGGATTGAGTCAAACAATATATTCAACCTGAATCAAATCGATTAACAAACACTCCTATCTCAAACCCATTAGTGAATCAATAAATGGTGAAGTTATAAAATTTATAGATAATTATATATTGTTGTTATTAGAATAATGTATTCTTGGACGGTATTCCTAATGTCCAAATTCTTACTTGGTGCCAAAAACATCAAATAAGAATTTAGATGTTAAGGAACATTGGCTGAAAATATAGTACCCTAATAACACTTTCTAATATTTTTCTTTAAAATTTAAGTTACCCTATAAAATCCTTATTATTGTATTGAATTAAACTAAATCTTCTTCAAGAGAGTACCATTATTGACACTCTCATAGCTTATCACTTGTCTCTATATTTGGCTGCAAAAATCTCTAGTGAGAAGCGACAAAGAATTTAATTGAATAAATAAGACTGAGAAGCTATGCTTTGCAGGATATGATTTTTGATTAAATTAAATTGTTGTACAAGTTTTAAATTTATTTTATATTAAAATTATAAATTTTGGAATATTAGTTTTTTTAAAAAAATTAATAAAAATCAAGCTCATAACTTACTCATGAAATCCTCCCCATTCAAAAATACTAATTGGTCTTCTTTTTTGGAAGCTTTTGAGCTTGGAGGACCATTGTATGTTAAAGTCCATCCAAACCTCTATATATTTTTTTTAGAATAAAAAAAAACATACTAACGCTTTTAACTGCCGTTTCCAACTTCCTCCATTTGGGCGAGTATGTAGATGATTTCTAAATCCTTAATAGCCCACATTGTCTTGTTTGTTTTTTCTTTCAATTTATAAACCACCAGGCAAATTGTCGAAGAAACTTCTTTTTTTTTTTCAAAATCCTCGGTCTGTTCCACTCAACCTTGGATTTTCATCACAACCCATTTTCACATTCCATTCAATATTGTTTCATGCATTTAGTCTATTCTAGGTTTTCTCTAAAATGATTCAGATAAAGCCCCAAATCACCATTCTGTGCTGCGTGAAGAATTATTGAAAAGATATATTCATTTTTCTTACCTTAGCTATTTACAGAGGGTCCTTTATATAGGAGAAATACAAGGTATAATGGACATTTAAATCAAGCACATAGTGTGCATGATGCCAAGAGCATTTACAGGCCAACGGTTGTAACCATAAAGGTCAATTACAAAACCAATAATGGAAAACAATAAAGATATTTTAGGAATTTCTGGAAGAGTCTTCATGTTGAGATGGCATGACAGTTGCATGTATTGTTGAGGTGGATTCTGTGAGATTTTGCTGAGATGATTTGAAGTAGGATCTTTGGTTGGCTGAGCTGTTAATATCCTCCCGCGAGTCCATGATGGGAACTATTGTGAGACTCGTTCGTAATTGAAGAAACTGAGATGATTGTAGGGGCTTTGTAAATATATCAGCAACTTGATCTCGAGAGGCAATGAAAGCAACTTGTACAGACTTAGAAGTGACACGATCACGAACAAAATGAAAATGAATCTCCATGTGCTTGGTGCGTGAGTGAAGAACAGGGTTAGCTGAGAGATTTGTAGCCCCCAAATTATCACGCCAGAGGGTAGGGGGCAGAGGGAGAAAAATACCAAGTTCTT
The DNA here is from genome assembly GCA_034509205.1 of Ceratonia siliqua. Lineage (NCBI taxonomy): Eukaryota > Viridiplantae > Streptophyta > Magnoliopsida > Fabales > Fabaceae > Ceratonia > Ceratonia siliqua. The sequence goes on from JASKGM010066566.1 coordinate 12,999, forward strand.
TAAGCAGGGATTGAAGCCAAAGTAGTTCTACCGTGGTATTTGCCAAGGCTTTGTATTCAGCTTCGGTACTAGATTGAGCAACTGCGGGCTACTTCTTGGAACTCCATGAAATCAAATTTGAGCCAAGAAAAACACAAAAGCCCCCAATGGAGCGGCGGTCATCAGGGCATCCAGCCCAATCGGCATTAGAGAAAGCATGTAATTTGTAAGAGGAGGAGGGATGGATGAAGAAACCATAATAAGCAGTCTGCTTAAGGTATCGAAGGATTCTCTTTACCGCTTGCCAGTGAGGTAGTTTAGGACAATGCATAAACTGACAAATTTTGTTGATAGCAAATGCAATGTCGGGTCTGGTAAGAGAGAGATATTGAATACTACCTACTATGTTAGGATAGAGAGTTGGGTCAGAGAAATTAGGACCATCTGTGAGTGAGAGTCGAGTAGAAGAGGCCATTGGGGTCTGGACAGGTTTAGCAAGATCCATTTTGGTCCGTTTGAGCAGGTCACAGACATACTTGGTTTGGGTTAAGTGCAGACCTTGGGAGAGATGTTGAATCTCAAGACCTAGAAAAAATTTAAGTGGTCCAAGGTCCTTAACAGGGAAAAAAGAGTTGAGAGAGTGTAGCACCGAAGTGATAGCAGCTATATTGGAGCTAGTAATGATGATATCATCCACATACACTAAGAAAAAGATAATGAAATATGAGTGTTTGTATAAAAATAAAGAAGGATCGAACAGAGACTATATGAAGCCAAACTCAAGAAGCTTAGTACCCAGCTTGGAGAACCAAGCACGTGGTGCTTGTTTAAAACCATAAATAGCTTTATTCAAGTGACAAACATGGGTGGGATAATCAGGATGGATGAAACCAATTGGTTGGGTCATGAAAACCTGTTCTTGAAGGTCCCTATGCAGAAAGTCATTGGTAACGTATAACTGCCATAGGGACCATCCTTATGTGACAACAATGGAAAGAATAGTGCAGATGGTAGTTGGCTTCACAACAGGACTAAAAGTTTCAGAAAAATCAATACCTGCCTGTTGATGAAACCCTTTGGCGACGAGACGAGCCTTGTATCTGCCAATGGTGCCATCCGAACGCCTCTTGGTGTGAAAAACCCACTTGCATCCTACTAGGTTGTTGATACCTGAAAAAGGCACGAGAGTCCATGTGTTAATGTTCATCAGAGCTTGAAACTCTTCGGCCATGGCTGACCGTTATACATAGTGTTTTAAAGCTTCAGTGAAGGATATAGGATGATCAGGGATTAGGGAACAGAGTGTGAGAAAGCTTTGGGGAGGTGGCCAGAGAATGGTACTGTCAGTGAATTTTTTTGGATAGAGGGAATTTGTTTTTGATCTGGTGATGATCTGATTTGATGGTGGAGGCGTAGTAGATGGTAGGATCTGAATGGAAGATTCTCGAGTGTTAGAGGGAGGAGATGAGTGTGAAGGATTATCGGGTAGAGTAGGAGATAATGTTGGGCTCGGGGGCATAATGGGTGCACTTGCTGAAACATTGGGATTTGTAAGAGGTAGAGAGGAGAGGTGGGGTTGTGCCGAATTGTCGGTGGAAGTAAGTGAGGTAGACATAGGAGATATGGGCTGAGGTGTTAAATTTGGTTGGGCTGAGTTGTTTGCAAATGGTGAACGTTAAGTTGATATGGATGTAGGCTGGGTGGGAATAGGACTAAGGATGGAAAGAAGAGTGTTTGGAGTAGGGCTTGTAGCTGAGCTGTTGGTGTGATTAAAAGGAAACAGCTATTCATCAAACACAACGTCTCTCGAGATGTAGAGGCGTCCTGTAGGAAGATACAGACAACGATAGCCATGGTGAGAGTCATTGTAGCCAATGAAAAGACATTGTGAGGAACGAAGATCAATTTTATGATGATTATATGGCCTTAAGTGAGGCCAACAAGCAGTGCCAAAGACTTTGAGGAATGTATAATTAGGAGGTTTGGAAAACAATTTTTCAAAAGGACTAAGTTGCTGAAGTAAGGGAGTAGGAAGACGATTTATTAAATACACAGCAGTGTGAAAAGAATCGACCTAAAAATGTTGAGGCAGAAAGGCATGTGCTAAGAGTGCTAAGCCAGTTTCGACAATGTGTCAATGTTTGCGTTTAATTGCACAATTTTGCTGGTGAGTATGAGGGTAAGAAATGCAATGTGAAATTCCTTTGGATTTGAGAATGTGATTTCGATGCCTTGGTTACCTCCATTACTACTCACCTCGAACCTTTGACTTCTGAAGAACTCTTCAGCCTCCTTCTCACCCACAAAAGCCGTCTTGCTCACTCAAATCATCTTCCCTCCTCCACTAATCTATCTGCTAATTTCACCGCCACCAATTCCCCTCGGGGTCGTGGTAACACTCGAGGATCTTCTCGAGGTGGTCATTGCGGTCGTGGAAGGGGTCTAACTCCCAATTCCTCACCACTAAATTTTCCCCCCACTCAAAATTAGTCTCCCCTACAGCACTCTAAGCCAACTTGCCAAGTCTGTGGCAAGATTGGTCACCTTGCACTGCGATGTTACTATCGATACGACCATGCCTATGAAAATGGCCCACCTCGTTCTCTTACAACAAACTACACCTCATCCCACTCCACCTCAGATACCAACTGGTACCCAGACACTGCTGCAACAAACCATTTCACCTCTGACCTCTCCTACCTGAACCTTAGCTCCACTCCTTACCATGGCTTCGATCAAATCCGTGTCGGCGATGGTACTGCCTTACCTATTTCAAACATCGGTGACTCTCTCTTTAACTCTGCTTCTCGTTCGTTTCATCTCAAGCATATTTTACATGTGCCTCACATAACCAAAAACTTAGTTTATGTGAGGTAATTTTGTCTTGATAATTAAGTTTATTTTGAGTTTCATGCCTCTCATTTTATTGTGAAGGATTCCAAAACGGGGACTCACCTCCTTCGTGGTCCTATGCATGACGGTTTATACAAGTTCCCCGGAACCTCCTCATCTCTTCAAGTTCTTGTTGGCGAGAACACTACCTCCTCTCGGTGGCACTCCAGACTTGGGCATCCTTCCTTTCAAGTTGTGCAGCATGTCCTGTCTAACCACTCTCTTCCAGTTTCAACCCGAGACTTTCATTCTCCTTGTCCTGCCTGCTGTCAAGCAAAGAGTCACCAATTACCTTTTGTTTCTTCTCATCAACGGGCTACCCATCCCCTAAAATTTATTTATATAGATGTATGAGGTCCTGCCCCGATCCTTTCTCGTGAAGAATATTGTTATTATATTACTTTTTAAGATGACTATAGTCGTTTTACCTGGTTTTCATTAATACAAAAATCTAATGTTGTCCTGTTTTCATTTCTTTCCAACGCTAAGTTGAATTAGTTTTAATTCCAAAATAAAATCACTACCAAGAAGAATTACTGAAAAGATATATTCATTTTTCTTACTTTAGCTGTTTACTGAGGGTCCTTTATATAGGAGAAATACAGGATATAACGGACATTTAAATCAAGCATATAGTATGCGTGATGCCAGGAGCATTTACAGGCCAACGGTTGTAACCGTAAAGGTCAATTACAAAACCAATAATGGAAAACAACCAAGATATTTTAGGAATTTCTGAAAGAGTCTTCATGTGGCAACTGGTGAGGTGTATTCTGTGAGATTTTGCTGAGATGATTTGGAGTAGGATCTTTGGTTGGCTGAGCTGTTAATACTGCGATATATTCTTTGTTTAACGGAGTTTTGGGGTTTCCTTTTTCTTCTTCTATTAGTATCTCGATAAAGATGGAATTTTTGACTTCGGGTGTCCTTCAGAAGCTCTTTCGTGAAATGAGTATGGGCGAAA
>JASKGM010066588.1:0-16832 GCA_034509205.1 Ceratonia siliqua
TAGTGTTTCCTCCGTCTCCCTGTGGATCGACACCCCATACTATACTGCGATAACTGCGTAGTGTTTTTGGGCGTAATTACATATCTTTTTTTTATCATCTCCTACTAGAATCACATTATCAACATCGATGGAAGCTTAAAAAAAAAATTCCCTTCTTCGTATATGAATAATGAATAGCCTGCCTTTAACTGTCTAAAGCTTATTCCAAGAAGAGTACTTGTGAATTTGTTATGCCAATTGCAGGAAGCATGCTTTAGCCTATACATAGTTTCTTTAGCTTGCATACTCGGGTTTCTCTACTTCATGCAAATCCTCTTGGTATTTTCATGTAGACTTCCTTGTCTAAATCTCCATGGAAGAAGGCATTGTTGAAATCAAGTTTATGAACCTCCCATGCATTTTTAGCAATAACTACAAGTAAGCATCTGAGAGTGACAAGCTTAGCAGTCAGTGCAGAGGTCTCATGGAAGTCGACACCTTCTACTTATGAGAATCTTATTGCAACAAACTAGGCTTTGTGTCTTTTGACTTCAGCATTTGTTTCGTACTTGATTTTATTAACCCATTTGGATTTTGTTACCTTCTTCCTTGGTGGGAGTTCCTCAAGAAACAATGTATCATTTTGTTCCAATCCTCATATCTTTTTCTTCATTTCCTCAAGATGGGTGTCTCTAAGTAGAACTAGAACTAATATGTCATAGGTTCAAGTCTAGGGACCCCCACTATTGTGACAAACATATAATAGGTGCACTATTGTGCTATGAACACATTAGCCAAGTGCATTCTTATGGGTTTTACTCTGTCGATGCATTCCTGCAGTTCCTAGGATTGTGTTGTCCCAACGCTTAATAAAAATGCCAGAAGGCTTTGTGCACGAGAGAAAATACATAATTTCCCAAGGGATATATTACTAACCTTGCTTCCAGAGAGCTGCTCTGCATGATGGAAGTTGGCAGGTATACTTTAAAGTCTTCCATGTGCTTGGGCAACTTCCTAGTTTGTTGAGTTCTCCTAGTCTTGTTATAAGAAAGATGGTTGGTCTGGTAATCAATGTTTCCATTAGAACCCAATGCTCTGTCATTATTTTGCTAACTTTTTGGATTACATATGTCCCCTTGCAGCTCGTTTTCTTCACTAACATAGCCTAGCTGGGCTTCCTCCTCTTTGTCTCTCACTCATGGATTCTTTTGTGCTTGTTTAACTTTGAGATTGTACATCTTTGGACCCATCTCATCCCAGGCTTTCTAAATTAAGCCAATGTTCTTTCTTGACACCCATTATTTTCTTTGCTTCAAAGCTTCTTCTCCCAAGATCTTCTCACCCTTTTGTTTGAAAGGGTAAACATCTTCAAAAAAATAACATCCCTAGATTAATATATTTTCATTTTATCAATATCATATACACTATATCACTTTTGTCCATAGAGGTATCCCACAAATACACATGGTCTCCTCATTTCACAAGCTTGTCTCCTTCTTTGTTGTGAGTATAAGCTAGGTACCCAAATACCTTTAAGTGATCATAGCTTGGTCTTCTTCCTAAAAGGATTTCATAAGGTGTCTTATTATTTATGACCTTGGCTAGTAATATGTTGATAATGTAAGTAGCTGTGAGAATGCATTTTCCCCAAAATTAAATAGGTAGTCTTACTTCAAATCTCATAGCCGAGCTATCTCCAAAATATGTCTATGCTTTCTCTCTACCACTCCATTTTTTTGGGGACTGTTAGTGCATGAAGTTTGTAATATTATGCCATGTTCTTTATAGTAGCTGATCATGTGTCCTAATTGAAATTCATTCTAGTTGTTTGTTCTTATCTGCTTCACTGTCTTTCCAAACTATGTTTTTAACATGTTGTAGAATGAAGCCAAATCATGACTTACTTCATATTTGTATTGCATTATATATACCCAGACTACTCTACTACAATCATCAACAATTAAGAGAAAATAATGAGCACCTGAAAAAGACACAATCTTGTATGACCCCCATATATCACAATGGATCAATTCAAAACATTAAGTAAATTTTATTGAAATGGAAGGAAAATGCTTTCTAGTTTGTTTAGCATGAATACAAGATTCACAATGAAAAAGATCAAAATTACTAGAAATGAGTTTTATTTCTTGTAACTTGGCATTAGATGCATGACTGAGTCTTTTATGCTAAAACTCTAAGGTAACTTTGCTAATTGTCATTGCTATCCTCTTATCCTGCATTGGCTTTAGACATTACAATATGTTACACTATTTACCCACACTAATCAACCTCCCTTTATGTAAGTACTGCATTACACAAAAATCAATGAATAATTAAGTTCTTTTGTTAACCTATTCACTAATAGAAAATTGAACTTAAAATTAGGGGTGTTTAACACATGGTTACTTTTATTCCATTGGGAATTTGTGCTTCCCCATTGCTCCTAATTAAAAGACTGTCCCCATTTGGTATATTCACAGATGGTCCTCCATAGTTCATTCCTTCTCCTTCTAATGAGTTAATATTGAATGTTATATATTCTGTTGCTCCTGAATCTTTCAGCTAAGTCCTTTCAAAATTAACCTTACCAGCCATGTTGGTAACAGGTACAATTTGTTGAGACATTGTGTTGGAGGTCTCCTTCTCAAGATTTAGAGATTGAATCAAGCTTGTATATTGCTCTTATGTTAGACCGAGAATAGTCTCAGATCCCACCTATCCCAAATTATTCAAGGGATGTATGTAGTATGAGAACATCACATCCATAAAACTTGATTGGACATTAGCTAGAATAGTTTCCTTACAATTTTGATGAATAACCAAGGAAGTCTTTTGTTGGGGTTAGATGTATCAAATACCTTTTCCTCAAGAGTTAATGTTGTAACTTTTTTTGTTTTTTTGAGTTGCTAATACAATACCTGAGACAATACTCTTTTATGTTGGGAGTTAGCAACAGAAAAGGCTTTCTTTGATGAAAGCTCTAACAATTGCATCAATCCTCTCTAATGGTTTCTAAAGAAGTTATAAGGACAGCAGTGAAGATGGCCGGAGAAGTGAGAAATGATGACACTAGTGTGTGGTGGTGCTTCTAGCTAAACTACAGCAATGTTGATGATGGTTGTAGCTCGGCAGACCTTGCAAATGAATCAACAAAAATGGAAGTAGATACCATGAGAGTGAAATAACGATGATCTGATACCATGTAAAATTTTGCTTTGTCTCACTCTATCTTTAAATTGGATACAGCAGCACATATATACATAGAAGTCCATAGCAATCCTAACTTATACAAGGTGTTAGAAATATCTTGATATTTACAACATATTTTAGGAAATCTTTAGAGCTAGCTGGTTGCATAGTAGGATCTTCAGACATCAGAGATGCATAGTGTGCTAAGATGGTTGTGTGGCTATTGCATTTGTGTTGTGATTGGGATGGCTCACTGGAAGCTTCATGATTGCAGTACATTGTTAGGGACTAATCTTTCCCAATCTTCTTCAAGCTTAGTGACACCTAGGATGATAGCGTGGCAGCATAATAGTGTGGCTACATAGGGTGGCTGAACATTGACGACATGGTTTCATTCTTCAATTCACATGTGATGCCTACCACAAAAGAGTATGGTCTTAACGGTGAACTCCATGGTGTCTTACCAAAAGAGTTACTCCAATTTTATGCACAGATTGAAAATAATCAACTGGAGCTACAACAGTTTCAATGGAGAAGTTTCGAAATAAATGTCTTATATATAGTTAAACACTTAATTTTCACCATTGATAATTTTGTTGGTATTATTCCTATAAATACATTGGATTTAAAATCTAACTCTAATGAAGGATTATTCCACTTGAGAATGAAAAAGTTCTGATCAACACTTCAAATATTTTACAAATTTCAATTAGTAAGCTTTTAGGAATAATACCACCAACAATCTCTAACTTATCTTCACTTCAATTAATCAATCTCCCTTATAAATTTTTAATAGGTAATTCATGGAATGATAATACTGATATTTTTGTTTGAGAATGATGAATTAATATGTTCCTCTTTAAACTCTTCCAAGCAATCTTTGGAGGTTGTGTTTGGTAGAACTTTTCTATTCAGATGTGCATATGATTGGGTTTATAATTTAGGGGTATTCGCAAATCGAACCAAACCGATCATTATTGAGAGTATTTTGGGGGCAGGAACCGAACCAAACAAAATTGATATATTGGTTTGGTTTAGTTCGATTTATCAGTTTGGTAGCCATTATTTTTAACATTATCCTAGAAAAATATGTTGTGGATTTGAACCATTGCTAGTGCACTAGAGGAATAAGAAAACATCAACTTTTAAACTAAAAGTAAAATTTCAATTCGTGAATCCTATCAATCAATATATTTCAAATTAATATATAGAAGAAACTATCAATTAATATCTTTAAGTCAAATTACTTAGACATACACCCCTAGCAAACTCCCTATATAGTCAATTCTCCTATCCTACAAAAATGACACAACATGCTTTGTGATTCCAATCTTGTATATAAAAGCAATTGTATAAACCAAGAACAATGCACAGTGGTGCCACCAATTAAGTGCTACCCTGCATCACTGTTAGATGAAAAAATATATCCATCAAACAGTGATGCATGGTGCCACGTTATCAATGATACCATGCATTGAGGATATTGTAACATTATCATTAAATCTTACATGTAAATTCTATATGCTAATTTTGGTGTATATTAATCATTAAATATGTTGCCGAAGTAATATTTTAAATTTAATTTTTTATGGAGCCTTTTTTTTTTTTGGTGATAAAGGTAGCAAAGCCCAAAGCAACTAGCCAATGCATAATTTGGGTAGAGCTACCAAACAAGTTCTCACGCAACAATAAAAATAAGAAAAGAGGGGGAGAAAGAAACACATGCAAGTTAAAAAAGTTAAAGTAGGTTAAAATATTAAAACATTTGATGAATGTTGATAATGATGTTAATTATAGTCATTTTATGATGTGTGGTAACTCAGACCTAGCGAGTAGCTTTCTGCCTTATTGTGGCTTTTGAATTTTGAACTTAAAATTGGACTTTAGGCATGGTCCATAAGCTAGATAAAATGTGTTAATTTTGTGATAATAGCATATAAATGCAAAATGAACCTTTTTAATATAACATCTCAAGTTTATATATATAGTTAAATGTGTAGGTTGGGTTTGAGCCATATAAATAGATCATGGGTCATGAAATTAACCATATAAAAAATAAGGTGAATCATAAATAGTTAATTAAGTGATTAATGACCCAACCAACACCTACCTACTTGCCACCTCTAATCATACCACTCACTTTCTATACATCTTTCTATTTTGCAGATAATTATTAGTAGAATGTCTGGCTAAAACATGCTAAAGCTATATATATATATATATATATATATATATATATACACTAGTATAGATTATTGTTTTGGAGAGCTAGTGCTTTGTGTGTCGTCTAACAATGAGCTGTGTGCTATTTCTCCAATTAGCACTTCAATTATCCCATTTCATATAGTATAAAGCCCTCGGAGTGACCTAAACTTTGTGATAACTTTCTATCTTATAATATAAAAACCAATGTGAAAAGAGAATCATTAAGTTAGAATGGGTGCTAATAAACATTGACAATATAAATAATAACATAAAAGTACGAAAAACTATTAGCTAGGTTTCTCTATATACTATATTATATAAATTTAACCAACTGACTTTGTTAAAGTTAACACTTTTATTTATAGCAAAAGGTGCATATATTACTCTACAAGAGACTGATAATTTTTTTTTCTGAACTCCTTTTTTTTAACATAACAAAAAATCGCATACTTAAATGGTAACAAACCTTCTGGACCCATAGCATCAACTCTCCAACTGTTCATAATTGCAGAAGATTGATTTCAGTGATAATAATTTATCCGGAAGAATAACAAGAGGCATTGAAAACTTGACTATGCTTCAAAAGGTGTATCTTAATGAAAATAACTTCGAAGGTATGAAAATAACTTCGGTGGATCATCATTGAATTACGTTAAGTGGCTCTCTTTTCTAAAAGATTTGTTAGAACAAAAAAGGTTAAAAACATAACTATTCTCACTAAAGAACTAAAGCTTAAAGGCAATCTATTTGTTTAGCTGATTTTTCTTTTCATTGGTGTAGCTTAGTTGGATTCGACAACTATAATTACTAGTGGTACATATTTCTGCCACTTAAGGGCTAGGGAGTAGTAAGTCGTCGAACATACATGCATATCACTAGTAATTGCATTTTATCGAAGCCTCTATAATTATTTGAAATATTTTTTTTTTGTCTTGTTTTTCAGGTTCTATACCCTCGGAGATAGGCCATGTTAGTAAACTTGAGATATTAGAATTGGGATCCAACAAATTGACTGGATCCATTCCTTGGAATACTTTTAACATCTCAACTATGAAAATTTTGTCTCTCTCAGGTGTTCTTCCATCAAATTTTGGATGTGGTCTGAACTTGTTGGAAGAATTACAGATAGTATATCCAATGCTTCTAAGCTAACCAAAATAGAGTTGCAGAAAAACAATTTCAGCGGGGTTATACCTAACACACTTGGGAATTTACGAGACCAGCAGGCTCTCCATATAAGTTGTAATGATTTTACTACTGATGCTCCCACTTCTAAAATCAACTTTCTTAGCTCTTTGACAAATTGTAGACATCTGGAATTTTTGGAGTTATCACATAATTCCTTGCATTTAAAACTTTCCAAGTTCATTGGGAATTTATCAGATTCTCTACAACTTTTGAGGCATCGTCTTGTGGTATTGAAGGCACTGTAACATAAGAAATTGGGAATCTAAGTAACTTGGTTGGCCTAGGCTCGTTAAAGAACAATTTGAAAGGACCAATTCCTGCTTTAATTAGCGAGTTACAGAATCTTCAGTATTTGGGTCTTGTAGAGAATCAGCTACAGGGCTCAATCATTGATGAGTTTTACAAATTAGATCACTTGGGTTTTTCGTATCTAGGAAACAACAAGTTTTCTGGAAAGATACCAATGTGCTTTGAGAATCTTACATTCCTAAGGGAGCTTTATTTTGAATCAAATTATTTGACTAATGAGATACCCTCTTCTTTTGGGAATCTGAATAATATATTGCAGGTAAACTTATCTTACAATATTTTACTTGGAAAACTTCCCCTTGAGATTGAGAATTTGGAAGCTCTTACATTTTTGGATCTGTCAAGAAATCAAATTTTATTCTTACAACTATCATTCGCTTGCAAAATTTGCAAAATCTCTCCTTAGCATTTAACAAATTGCAAGGGTCTATTCCATAATCACTTGGCAACATTTTGAACTTAGAATTGTTGGACTTTTCCCAAAATAATTTGTTTGATGAGATCCCCAAATCCCTAGAGTAACTCGCCTATCTTAAGTATGTCAATCTTTCCTACAGTAGATTACAAGGAGAGATTCCAAGAGGTGGGGCTTTTAAAAATTTGACAACTGAATCTTTTATGATGAATGAAGCTCTTTGTGGTGAACCACAACCACAAGTCTCACCATGCGAACAAGGACATAGGCATTGGTCAATGAAAAAATTTAGTTTATTGAAATACATATTACCAATAGTTATGTCAATCATTTTGGTTGTTTCATGCATACTCCTTCTAAGACATAAGCGAAGAAACTTGAATGATAAACTTGGGCATTCTTTAATCAATATAGCAATGATTATTTAGTTTCTTGTCTAAATATTTGTTGTGAGACTGGGGGTTACATCATTTTGGTATCAGAGCCGATGCCTACTGGGGATAGTCAATATGAGGATGGAAGGGAGAGTGGAAGGAATGGAACAAGGATTCGATGATGTAAGGAGAGAATGATTATTTCATGGAAATGAGAGAAATGATAGTAGCAAATAAGGGAAAAGCTCCCATGGAAACCTTAGCTGGAGCATCTAATGAGAATCATCGAGAAGAAAAAAGGGGAAAAATGAAGGCGAATACTATGAAGGGGATAAAGAAAATAATTTCTAGAGACTTTACTTACCTTTATTTTCTTGTGAGGACCCAACTGGGTTGCTATTCCAGGTAGAGAGGTACTTTAGTGTTAATAGAGTTATGGAATGAGAGAAGAAGGAGGTTGTGGAAGTGTGTTTAGAAGACAAAGCTCTTAATTGGTTTCAATGGAGGAAAGGCCGAGCTAGAATCCAATCATGGGAAGCTTTCAGGGAAGCGCTGCTAGAACGGTTTCAACCGTATCAGGCAAGTAATGGTTATGAACTCTTAGTGGCTGAGACAAACCAGTACAGTGACGGCATACAGAGAAGAGTTTGAACTTCTTTCAGCACCCTTAGTTGACACCTCCGATTCTCTGTTGATGATTATTTTTTTATTCTATATTTATTCTACTTTTGAGTCAATTCATTTTTCAATTAACACTAAGTTTTTCCGTCAATCATCTTAAGAACATATTTTGGCCTTTTCCTTTCCTTTCCACTCCATCTTCTTCAAATAGACTAACTGTCACACTATAATTTAGGATACGTTACTAGCATAACAATGCTATTATATGGGTAACATCCTACAAGCTGTTTATGCAAATCTAGTATGAAAAACATGGTAGTATTAATTTAACATGTGCAAATGTAATTCAATTAAGGTAAATTTGATAGAAATTTCGACTGAGTTTCCTCAAAACTCTGGCGTTCCCATGTACAACCATGGCCAAATATTATTGACTATGCATTACATACACACAACTTAATAACGCAATGCAAGTTATATATTAAGACAAAATAACATACATATTAGTCAACTACACTGTGCAAATCCAAAGCCATCTGTCCATTAGCATCATGGCCTTGCTCCATTCATCCTCTAGGGAAGCTCACCAAGCTTTAGTGGTAGCTTGGTGGTAAGCATAGTCTTGAGCTATAAAGTTTAAAGAATGGAAGAAGTGAGTCATATAGACTTAGTATGGGAAATCCCTATAAAAGGGCACAAGCATCACAATTTAATATTTACCTAATTCCTAAATTGAAGTAATTTAAGGACTAATATATCATATCATAAGTACAAACATACATGTGAGCTCTTATAATTTGAAATACAACCTTCTTAGTTCCATTAATTCTAATAACCTTACATGAAAATAAATCATGTGAAATACCTTAATACTCATATAAACTATGGAAGCAATATATGCTTATGTATGAATCACATATAAATTAAATTCCATATATTGAAGTGTGTGATCAATTAGGATAAGAGAATAATAAATATAAAATATTATACTTATGAAATCCATGTACTTATGCTTATGAAATCTATGCACTCAAGTTTGTGAAATCCATGCATTTACTTTTGTTAAATCCTTGCCACTTAAAACAATGAAATGAAATAAGTAAATTCAACCATGTGGGGTCACCCATAAAAGCACCAAAATTATTTATGTGAGGGTGACTACACCTCATTGGCAACTTCTTACCTCACATGGATGATTACACCTAACGGGTAGCTCCTTACGACAACACTATCTCAATGTTATCTTGTGGGTGGCTACACCTCGTTGGCAGCTCCTTGCCACCTCAATAGGTGGCTACACCTAACAGTCGGCCTTTTCCACACAAAATATAATACCAACGTATATTTAGATACATCTAGGCCGTTAACCCCACTAACAGTTACGATAAGTTTCCATAAAATCATTTGCAATGAAACCAAATTCAAATTTCATAATAGCATCAGAAAATATCCATAGCTCAATGGCACTGAAATCCTCAATTTCTGTAAGTATTTTTTCCAATTGATTGAATATTTCATTTATTGTAATCTTTTGATATGAAAATAAATACATGATGCCATTATAAGAATCAATGTCATGTACATGAACAATAAATTATTTGAGGGCTCTTATGCCAAATACAGCTCATGACCATATATATACACACACCTACACACGCGCGTGCTTTTTTATCTAAGACCAAATTATCATTTATATCCTTGTATTTTCAAAACAAGCAAGGATAACACATGCAACATCAAATATTTCATTTCAAATCTATATGTATGCCATGATAATGCTATACATGATCTTTATTGTTTATCCTCAATACACCACTAATCCTTTCCTCATATAACCTTATTATACACGTCCTTAAATTCCCCATGTCCTCATTAATATCTCAATTTCATGCAACACCAACATATTTCTATTGTACTACTACATGTACACAAGTAACCCTTTTCCCACATCCAATAGCAAAGCTTGAATCCATCTCTTTCCTCATAACCATTTCCACATTTTTACTACTCAAAACACATTCCCAAAACAACTGAGTTTTTTTCATTTACATAACATTAGCTAGATTTTATGAATTAATATAACAACACATGTATAATGCCACTTGCGTATTACCTATGACATAGTCACTCAACTTCCAATTTACCGCTTGCTCAAAATTTGTTACCACCTAAAGAATAAGGTCCAAGGTTTCATTTCCTATTAACAAGTGTCCTAACTTCTTTTCCTTTAAAATACAAAATTTCAATCCACCATTTTTCCTCAAATTTGAATATCATTTCTCCAACAAAGAATTATTAGCGTAGGTAAGATAAGCACAGTCTATATAAAATATATCATCTAGCCTAAGAAACCCATAGCTATCTCCTCTTTGAAATCATTGTAAAACAAAATATTCCAAGCATATATTTTTAACACCCTCAACTTTATTTCTCATGTAAAACTAATTGTGGTCAACAAACTCTTATTTTGATAAAAATCATACATGTGTACAACATACCCTAAATCAAATGGAAACACTCTACAACATATGTACCATTCTATCATAATGACAATTTCACTTCCTAATTTAGAAGAATAATCAAGATATATTCTTCTTCAAAATGTAGACCTCTATACATCACACACTATATACTTATGTAACTCTAAAATATCCCATTGTCTGTTGTGAATTTGTAAACCAGATATTTGATAACCATGAAATTTCTCCTCAAAGATTAGTAAAATAATTTAGGCATATTCTTCCTTCAATTTGTAAGCTTCCAATTACCCAACGACAATACATAATTATTCAATCCTCAACTATTTTATTTACCTCTTTCTAACTTAATAAGTTAAAACTCCAATAACAACATACCCTTAGGAATCAAAGAGCAATAGTTAATTAGAAATTGTAAATATTCACCATAGCTAAAATAAATAAATAAAAATATAATATATAAGGAAAAACTCATGTAGCCTAGGGTAGTCCCTTGTAAAATGGATGCCTTAGAAATTTTTTTCTAGTAACTTCCTACAATTTTTAGCATAAAAAACACTCTCAATAATTGGAAAAATAGAATTTTCTGCCACTAACAGTCCAAGAACAGCCAGCTAACAAAATGAAAACTGGGATCTAATAGAGGAGAGGAAAGAGGAAGCTTTTTTGAGGGAACCGGTTGGAGAAACAAAGAAATAAAGCTGGGCTTTGGGCTCGAAAGCCACAAAAATGGCATCCAATAAGTGAGGAAGAAGACAATCGACAGGGAGCTTGTGGGTAGATTGGCCCGCTAGGAAGAGAGGTCAAAATGAAAATATCTTGTTTGCCAAATACCAAAATGCCCTCAATTGCCTTCACTTGAGAATTTTACATCCAACGGGTAAAATTGTCTATTTTTTCAGCATTTTATTTTTGTACTAGAATTATATAAAATTTTTAACATAGCATGTTTACACCCTCCAGCATTAATTTACCATAAAATAATCATATGCTCTACTTTCTATTATTTATAGAATAAAATCTTTTGTCACCAACATTCTTAGAGGTTATTCTTAAATTTTAGCAGTATTATACTAATCCTCTCCTTAGTCATCTGCCTGGATTATTTTGCACATATGGGCATCCAAAATGCTGCGTTTGATGACATCCCTCCCCAAATTCACCCTTCTTCTTAGCCATCAATGCTGTCAGGGATCCTAGGTGTGCAAATAATTTAGGTTAGCAGGATTTATTAATCCATGTTATTTTTTTACCTGCTATGCATGCAATTTTGTTAGTGAAATAGATGGATACTAAATGGGGATGACATTAAACAACTTTTGAAGGGTTGAGTATGATACTTGAAAATTTTATTTCTTCGATATGAAATTCAAAATTTTTGTATATGTGACGGTTCAAAATAGGATTTTACTCTATATCTTATCAATAAAAATATGTATACCAGATCAATCATATATATATTCATTAATGAGTCATCTATTTTATATGTATTTTATAAACCATATGGACCTAAAAAATGTTTCCCTTTTCCCTTGAATTGCTTCAGAAATTGCTTGAAGATTTCTCTAGGGATGCTTGTCGTACTTTGTATAGTGCAGTTTGGTCTCGGACCCACTTGCCTCTTACCCTAAAAAAAATAGGAACCAAATTCAAAATTCCATTCAAAATTGTCTTCCTTAAAATGAAAAATCCATTCTACTTACCACAAGTCATTGACGTGATCAATAGTTTAGTCAAGTCTACTATAGTGGAATGATTGATTTATAAATACATAATATATTTGAATAATACTTAATAAATACAAATTATATATATATATATTAAAAAAATTAATAATATATTATGAGATTTAAGTAAGATTCATTTCATCTCATTTAAAATGAATGTATAAGTTTTATTTATTAAATATTACAAATATATATATATATATATATATATATATATGTGTGTGTGTGTGTGTGTGTGTGTGTGTGTGTGTGTGTGTGTGTACGCCCAAGAGAGGATGCATGTGTATGCATAAAAATTTATCCATAATCTTTCATAGATATTTATTGCAATTTTATAAAAATTTGTGTAAATTTGTGTTTTTGAGATTATAAGATCAGGGGCACGTTTGTTTTAAAGGAAGACAACTATTTAAAAAAACAGGTTTTCATTTTTCGCTTTTTGCGGAAGTTGCTTTCCACAGCTACAGAAGGACCATCACTCCATGCGTTTTAAAATTAGAAATTTTTTATTTTAATAATACTAAATTAAATTTATATTTATTCAATAACAATAAATAAAAAATTTTAGTATAATTAATTTAAATTATATAATTAATATTTAATAGAAAATAATTTTTCATAAAATAAATTTTTTAGTACTATAAAACTTATATTTTAGAATAGTATTCCATCGTATTTTATTTAAATATCAGTATAATGTGCCATTGTAAATAATTTCGATCGAATAAAGTAAATTTAACAAGAAATTGCTATAAAATTAATATTTTTAGAGGTATCATTTATTTTACATGTTTTTCTATCTTTTTATACTAGATGAAATATGTTTTAGGAATAATTCTATTATGGTATTTTTACAAATACACTATTCTAAAATGTTGTCTCGAGATTTCAATTTTTTTTAGTGCCTCAAAATATTTTAGAATGGTGTTACAAAATGACAAAAAAAATCTTATGAGGCATTGTTTTAAAACAGGGAGCCTAAGGAGATATCATAAAAGTATTTGCTCTTTATTTTTATTATTAGGTTATTTAATATGAGAAAATTATTATATGATTCATTTTGAAAGTATTTTAATTTATTATATGATTCATTTTAATTTAAAAACCAAGTAATATTTTTAGTATTGAATTTTAAACAATAAAAAATGTTTGTATGATGATTCAAATAAGAGGAAATAGAGGAAGTGCAGTGCTATAGGGAAAGTAATTGAGAGGAGATAGAAGAGGAATGATTAGAACATTGATATATTTTGGGGGAAGCTTCCAAAGAAAGTGAGAAATTGAGAGTTAGAGAGAGAAGTATTTTCAAAGACAAATGAAAAACTAATTTACACGTTTTCACAAGTTTTAAAACCGACTTATCTGTATCACTGAGTCCTAAATGTGTTTTGAAAATTTTAAAATTGATCGGCTTATCTTTATCACTCAGTCTTAAATGTATTTTGAAAACTTTGAAACCGACTTATTTGTATCACCCAGTCTTAAATTTCTTTGGCAATTTTATAACCGACTTATTTGAATCACCTGATCTTAAATGTACTTTGAAAACTTTTAAACCAACTTCATAAAAAACTTAATCTTAATTGATGCTTAAACTTCTTAAAAATACCTTTTTCATATAAATTATATATATTATATGCTAGCATCACCTATGACACCACTTTTATTTTGAATTTATATAAAAATGTTTAAATATTAAAAATATTTATCATTAAAATTAAATCTGTAGAAAATTTTATTAATAGATTCTTATATATATGAAAAACAAAACAATGAACTTATAAACCATATTTACAAAATGAATAATATATACATCAAAAAATATAGACAAATAGTACAAAAGTATTTTTTAAAAATAATTTACAATATGAATTTTAAATTTTATTTTTCCACTTATGTTGTAAAAATAAAAAGAGACCCACCTTCATCATTAAAACCAACCAATCAAATAAAAACTGACGAGTTTATTATTTATTTAATTAATAGAGAGTTTCAATCTGAAAGCAACAATAAAATAAGAAGAATTATAAGAATCACACCTGTCTAATCATTAGAATAATTTATTGGAGTAATTTAAACTCAAGTTACTATATTTTAATGTGTTTTTTTTTAATGCATGCATTATTGACTCAAGTTACTATTGCCTGTGTGTTAGGCTTTTTTCTTAACCTAACCATGGAAAATATTAAAAAACTTTCGAGTCGATAGTCGTCATACATCAAGCATGTGCCATCAAACATAGTTTTTAACATGTTGGATGACTTTAATGGGTTCAAATTTTTTCTTTCCTCAGCACTGCATACAGTGCTCTATCAGAAAAATAAGAAAGACATTTGCAAAATAATTACTACAACAAGTCACATAAAATGTCATGGTGTTACGTTCCATTGAAACATAACTTATGTTTTGGTAGCCCTGTAACTTAGTAGAATCATGATTTCTAACACTACTATTTTCTATGTAATTATATTTTGAGAGATGTCCTATTTTGTTTATGCAAAGATAGATTAACTCCTTCAAATTAAAGATTTTTCATATTAGTTTTTGAAATAATGATTTTATGTCATGAGTATCCCAACTTGAAAAGTTAATTAATACAAAGATCAATGATTCGGATAACCCATTGATACAAAAAAAATTTGAAGAATTTAATTGATATTTGACCCATTTTTAGAGGAGTAAAATATATAGGGCTTTTGACTTATATTTTCCATATGGGTTAGTATGTATAGTAGCTAATTACTATCAATTTGTATAGTGTGTCATCTAAATGATAATTTTTTTTTCTGGTTATGGGAATATATATATAATCCAACTGCATATTTGCTGTTGCTCCATTTGTCTTCTAGGAAAACCTGTAGTATGCACTGGAGAAAAAATAAGAAGTAGCACTTGATCTTGATTCCCTTAGTAAAATTTCTTCTTTTAGTTGGGAAAAAAATTGTTCACTTTCTATATTTAGTTGTAAAGGTATTTTAGTAATTGTTGCAATATTATCAACTTTCGTTCTACTATTTAAGGACTGTATTTTTGCTTGAAGTTTATGCTGTTTAGGTCTTGTTGGGTCTTATGTTAATGTTTAGGTGTTACTAGTTTTTATAACAGTGGCACAATAGCACACTAGAACACTATTACCAACCCTTATAGGATAAGTTTGTATAAGTCTATATATATGTATGCAATTCTTCTTTCAGAAGGAATGATCAAAATTATGAATATATTAAGATTCCTCTCTTCCTGTTTGTATGATGATATCAACCCATAGGTGTTATGCTTAGGGAAACCTAGGTGTAGAGCCTAAGCTTACTCTTTTCTTCTCTATAACTTCCACTTGATTTCCTTCAATTTAAAAACCTTTGCCATACTGATTTTATAATTAATTCTTATAGAAGCCTAATTAATTATTGTCTAAATCTTTGCCAGAATTGATCTAATTTGGAAGATAATTTTTGTAGGTGCTGTTCACAGCACACAAATAGCCAACAACTTAGTTCTTAACCATCACACTTGCATAGAACCTACTCTTACCGAAGCCTAACTTTAGCAAAAATTTCATTACTTAGTTTTCTGGCCTTAATTTATAAAAAGAGAGTATGATGGAAATAGAGAAAGTGGTATAATTTTTGTATGCTTAAAGAATTTTACAGGCTAGTAGGTGAAAGTAACTCCCCCCTTCCCCAAAAATAGTGCATTCAAGTCTCAATTTTTGGAAGCTTCCTAGAAAAAGAATGCTTTTTCTTCCATTTTCCTCATAGTTTGCTTACATTAAGGAAGATTAGGGATAGGAGATCCATAGCAAGTGCATATACCATCCTATTAGACATAATATGTTGCACTATATGCAAAGATTAAATTCTATATAATATATATATCTTGTTGTGGTGCTCCTAGTGTTAGATGCCTAGATCTATGTAGTTGTGAACTTTCAGATAACAATAGAAACAAAAGCTGTGTATGGCAACAAGAGAGATGTGCATTCACAATGAGTCCTCATCTTTATGCAGATTGTGGGATTTCTCACTTTCAAGTATTTCACTCTTTCTCCATGTAAGTACAATATGATTTATGTGAACATGAACTTATTTATTAAATATTATTGGGATAAGATTGTTGATTGCTTTAACATGATTATTATCATAACAAAGATGTACTCTATAATAACTTTAGGACTTTAAACTTGAAATATGGTGTTTTTATATAGTTGGATACTTGAATTAATGATGCTGTCACATTATTTTGTTTAATTTGATTGAAAAAAATTGTATGTCAAGTTGTTAAAGACTACCCTTAGTATATACCCCAAAAAGTTTATAATGGAAATCCTTGGTTATTATGTTGTTCATATCTA
>JASKGM010066610.1:0-12790 GCA_034509205.1 Ceratonia siliqua
CCCTTATATTTTAAGTAATACTTTTACTGTTTATGAAAATTAAAATGGTGATTTACACGATTTTAAATTTTATATATCAGAAGAATAAACTTTAAGGAGATAAAATGTATTTTACTCTGTAAGGAGATAAAATGTAATTTAATGTGTTTTTTAAAATACTTTATTACTGTCTCAAAATTTTAAATAATTTATTAAAATAATACAAACAAATAAATATAATGTGGCACCTCATATTATAAGGGTTAAAAGTTAAAACTCTTTATACTTATAAATACATAAATTATTTTAATATCCCTTAAATTTTGATAATATAATACTTTCATATTTATTATTTTTAAAATGATATTAATATTTATTATAAATATGTAAAAAAACTAATTTTTTTATTTATCATTCACTTATTATATAAATATTCAAGGTAAATTAATTTTATATATTTATAAAAAATTTGAATATTATTTTAAAAGTAATAATATAAGAAATGTTATATTATACTCTCTCCGTTTCAAATTATCCGTCGTTTAAGGTAATGGCATAAGAATTAAGGTAGTTATTAAATAGCCTCAATCCTAACAAAAAATAATTATACTGGACTAAATTACCCTTATTAAAGTCAATTTAAACTCTTGTTATTACTCTATTGAAGATAACAATAAATTGAAGTAACGTTGGAAAAATAATAGTTAATATTTTATTGGTAATATAAAATTACAGATAATTTGAAACAAAATAAAGTTTCTAAAACCACAGATAATTTAAAATGGAGGGAGTAAAAATTAACGCCCTATTTGGAATGAAGCTACAAAATAGTTTTTTTATTTTTTTGTTCTGCGAGAACAAAAAAACTCATTTGGGTTCAGGTGTTTACATGGGTGACTGTTTTCATCAGTTGTTTTTAAAAACTGTTTCTGAAAAACAATAACTAAAAAAAAAAAACCAAAACCATTTTTTTATATTTTGATTTATTTTCTTCATTTATTTTTTAAAAAATATAAAAAATAACTGATAAAAAATATTTTTACTTAAATAAATTTTTTATTTTTTTATAAAATTATTTTTTAAAATTATTCTTAAAAATAATAAAATAAAATTCGTTTCAAACCGGCGTATCTTACCCATATGACAACGGTGGCTACAATCAAAGTTCTTTTTCTGATCATAGGTCATAGCCCTGTGTTCTCATCAAAGAGGTATATTGTTGTCGTTAGTAGCTATCTTAACCAATTATAAGGTTGGTGTTGGCCGTTGGGCCAAATTCTACTTGTACGCGCCCACGCGAACTACCCACATTAACGCTGCGTTTGGATCACCAGTAAAACAAAATGAATAATATTATTTTTACATTATTTTTTTTATTCAAATCTAATCATAACCTATCATATGTCTTTCAAATTTTATTTTTAAAATTATTGTGGTCATCTATAAATATATAAATAATCATGATGTATTAAAAATAATTAAAAAAAAAGAATTGAATTTACATTTGACTTTTTTACATTACTTTTATATATTATATACATATATATTATTTTATTATTATTTATAATATATTATTATCATTATTTTATAATAAATTAATAATAAATATATAAATATAAAAATATATAAAAATAATGGTCTGGAAATACCATTATTAAGAAAAACGTACTACAGAAAACTTCAGTATATTGACATATACTTAGTGGGTATAATAAGATCATAGAAATTTGGACATCTTTAAATAGTTATTCATTATCTATTTTTTTAAATATATTAAATATATGACCAATGAGCTAAAAGTTTAATAATACGGGAATGGGCTCCAAAACTGAATTGAAGCTAAATTAATCTATTTAACATTAAATATAGGCAAACATAATATTTTATTATAAAAAATATATACAAATAATATCACTTACATTTTAAAAACACATTATTATCGTTTACTTATTTGTAAAGTGGTAGAAAATAATTAACTCAGACATTACAACCTAGTTAAAGATTATAGTCGATAATCAGTGGCCTAAAAATATCATTGATATATTATAACTTTAAATATTACTTATATAGAGTGTTAAAAATAAAATGCTTATTTTTCAAATTTAAAAATAATTTTCTGAAGTTTCATATTTTTAATTAACAAGTATATAGTTATGGTCCCAAACATAATACACTTATTCTTCTCACTCACACTATTTGGTTATGCTTAGGTTTTAATTTTGAAAACTATTCAAGTACCACTTATCGAAAATGGATTCAGTTATTTTCTTGTATGTTATTTTTATCATTTTTAATTCATCGTGACCGTCTTTTTATTTTTAGACGATCATAATTTAATTATATATAATTTATTTATTTTTAATTATATGTAATCAAATATCATGATTGTTCAGATATAAATAAATGACCATGATAAAAAAAGGAATGGATCCGAATCTCACTTAATCACATGTTTATTGGTTACTATATAATTAATTAATATTTTAAAAATATACTCGAAAATTTTTTTATAAAAAAAGAATGTTAAAATGTATTTTATTTTTAAAATAACAAGAGGAGATAATGTAAATTTCACATGCAAAATAGTTGGGTAAATAAGATGATTAGTCAAAGTCAAAATCCCTAAATTTAGAGGAGAAAGGAGTGGTTGGATAAAATTGAATGATAGCTCAAATGAAGAATAAAAGAGAGAATATGGCATATATGTATGGACCATCACTTGATAAATAGTCCACAAATTCCCTGGGCTCCTATCTCACACGCTCCACACGTGCGGTCCCAAAGACCAGGTAAAAGTAACCACTTTATTATAAGCACTGGGCTTTGGGGTCCGTTCCCGTTCCTAAAAATATAAGAAAAAACGGAGAAAAATAAATAAATGTAAATAAAATAAAAATAAAAATAATGGACCTTAGAGTCCATATTCCAAATCCAAAAGAATTGCCCTATTTTTAATCTTCTCACAAGTTACAACCTTATTTCCCCCAAACCAGACTACTTCCCTTGAAGGTCCAATCCGCTTGTCGGGTTCGTTTCAAGCCCAATCACCATCTCCGTCTCCCTCTCTCTCCTCTCCCCTGCAAAACCCTAGATCTCACTCCGGTGAGCCCTGAAGCTCGGTTTCCGAGCTTTCATCGGCGTCTTCACCGTCACGAACCCTTCATATACCTGGTAAATCCCTAACCCTAATTTCGTCTAATCGAATTTTTTCTTTTTTGTATTTGTGTTGAAGCTTCTGTCAGTTTTGGTTTCTGCACGAATCTTTCGTATGTCCCTGCTAATTATATTTCCTATATAGTTTTGTCTTGCTCTGATTCTGGAAATTCATAACGTAATAGTGTGCAGTTAGAGACATTAACTTGATCTGTTTAATTTTGCATTCAAATGGTTTGAATTTTGTTACAATCCGTGGGGTTCTTGTGATATGGGCTACTCATTCGTATCTAGATCGATCCCTGGATCCCTTTTATTTATTTTTTTTTTGTTTTCCCCTCCCGCCGGTACTAGCCCATTGATGAACTGATATATCATTTTTGACCTTTTTGTGGGCTCTGTCGGTATCTTTTAGTCCTTGATCTAATATCTGTTGGGTTTCTGCATTCATATAATTCTTATCTAATGTTCTTATTTTGCCTTAGCTGGGCCGACTCGACCCAATTGTGGGCCCAAGTGGTCTTTGGGTTCATAGTCACCAGTCAGTGGCCGATTGCGCCAGATACCTGGCTTATCGATTATGGAACATGTAGTTGTGACTATATGTGATGTAGTGAGAACTGAGAACGAGCGAAAAACAATCTAAATCTACATGCATGGACTTCGATATAGAACTTGCAGTGCAATCCCATGGGCACTCCCTGGGGCCTTGTTGATAAACCTTTTGCCATATTTATTATCTTGTAAGGATTACAGATGGTTCTTATAGAACACAAATTGTGCAATGCGTGTCAGTAATAGGATGAGGAGGTATCTATAAGCTGTTAAATCATGTCAGCATAGTAAGCTTGCTAAATGAAGTGCTGATACTGAAATCTGAGTTTATCCAATTTGATATAGTTAGTGTAACCTTCCTTTGGACTTCTACTGACTGAAACGTGAAATAGTGCAGCAGTACAAGCCAAAAGAAGAGAACAAAGAAAAGCAAACTTCACTTTCTGACTGCAAGCATGGGTTTAGGACTCACTTTGAAATTGAGTTCTTTACATTATATCTTGAATAATAACTAAATGGTTGTGGTGTCAATCACTTTTGTGTACATTCCAAGGGATAGGATGTTCTTAAAAAAGTTCACTATTCCCCCCCCCCCCCCAATTATGTTGTAGAAAAGTAAAAGTGAATTCACACCTTGCATTCGCATTTTGTTATGCATAGCACTCTGTTCAAGATGTAAATATTTACCTTGTATTTTCTATTGATGCAATTCAGGCATCACTTTACTTACAGGATCCAGAACTGTTCTTTGTTCGATCAATAGATTTACTACTTTTACAATTCTATCTAGTTTCTAGTGCTATTATAAATTTTTTAATTGCTTTACTTCTTAGACTATTACTTTTATATATGCTTAATTCCTTTGTTGCTTCCATGATTCACCATTAAGGACTTTTGCTTTCCAAGATGCCAGAAAATTTTCTTTGGTTTTATATATATTTTTCTTTCACATACTTGAAAGATATTTAACGACAGTGAGCAAGATCAGCATGCATACAAGTAATTTACAGGTTTTCTTCATTTCCGTAAATGTCTATCAATTATGTCATGTCTGCAAGATGTTCTTTTGATTGTGATTCATTGACCATTATTCACAATTGTTTCTGTCAGGTAAAGCAGAAATATATATTTCAAGACAAAATGACTACCCTTGAAGAAGACAAACTGGTGACCCCTGATGTGAAAAATGAGCCAGTCAGTGTCGATGCTCATCCTGGCAATGATCTGGCAACTTCTGAATCACTTCCTGACAGTAATTTGGGAAATTTGGAGTCTCATCTCAGCAATGATCTGCCCAATTCTGAAACACAGCCTAACAAGGGACTTCCCACGTTTGAAAACCAGGCTACTAGCAAGGAGGTAAATGCAGAAACCTTGCCCAACTATGAGTTGGCCAACTCCAAAGAACCTCCCAACAATCAGTCTGTGAATTCTGAATCACTACCCAGCAACTGGCTAGGCAATTCTGAGGCCTCACCTAACAATCAGCTAGTTCATTCTGAGGCACCACCTGCCAATCAGTTGGTCAGTTCTGAAGCACCACACGACAATCATCTGGTTAGTTCCAAAACTCCTCTTGACAAGAAGCCCACCCCTGACGCACCATCCAGTTACCAGCTGGTCAACTCTCAGGCACTGCCAAACCATGGTCTTGTTAATTCTGAAATGCATCCCAGCAATGAGGTAGCTATTTCCGAAATGCAGCCAAGCAATGAGGTGGTTATGTCCGAAATGCAGTCCAGCAATGAGGTGGTTATGTCTGAAGCGCAGCCCAGCAATGAGGTGGTTATGCCCAACACACATCCTGGTAATGATGCGGTCATTCCTGAGACACAACCCAGCAATGAGGTAGTCATGCCTGAAACACAGACTAGTGATGAGGTCGTCATGTCTGAAGCACTACCTGAAAATGAATTGGCCAATTCCATAACACATCCCAACAATCAGTTCTCCCATTCTGAAACTCTTCCTGATAATCAGTTCACTAATTTCCATATGCTTCCTGAAAATCATCTGCCTCATCCTGAACCACTGCAACACAGTCAACCCATAGACACCAAACCAATACTTAACAATCATCTGGCCCATTTTGAAACACTTCCCAACAATCATTTGGCCCATTCTGAGCCATTATCCAACAATCAGCTGGCTAACTCTGAAACATTTTCCGAAATGTTGCCTCACTATGAGCTGGCAAACAGTGAAACACCAAACAACAATCAGCTAGTCATTTCTCAAACACCCTATGAGCTAGTCAATTCTGACATCCCACCTAGCTATGAGATAATCAATGTTTCAACACAACAGAACAATGAGGAACATACCCCAGAAACACAGCCAAACAAGCGGAGGAAGAAGAAATCTGTAGTCTGGGAACACTTCACCATAGAAACCGTTAGTGCTGGATGTAGAAGGGCTTGCTGCAACCAATGCAAGCAAAGTTTTGCCTATAGTACAGGTTCTAAAGTCGCTGGTACCAGCCACCTCAAACGTCACATTGCAAAGGGGACCTGCCCAGCTCTTCTGCGTAACCAGGAGCAGAATCAATTAACCCCATATACTCCACGTACAAGGGGAGGTGGGGCTGGCAATACTAGTGATACACCAAAAAGACGTTATAGATCCCCTAGCACACCTTACATCATCTTTGATCAAGATCGTTGCCGCCATGAAATTGCTAGGATGATCATTATGCATGATTACCCCCTTCACATTGTTGAGCATCCGGGATTTGTTGCATTTGTCCGAAATCTGCAGCCCCAGTTCAACATGGTGACCTTTAACACCATCCAAGGAGATTGTGTTGCAACTTACCTGATGGAGAAGCAAAACCTAATGAAGTTTTTTGAGGGATTACCAGGACGTGTTTGTCTGACACTAGACATGTGGACGTCAAGTCAGTCTGTAGGTTATGTATTTATTACTGGACATTTTGTTGATAGTGATTGGAAGTTGCAGAGACGAATTCTCAATGTTGTCATGGAACCATACCCCTATTCAGACTCTGCTCTCAGCCATGCTGTAGCTGCTTGCCTTTCTGATTGGAGTTTGGAGGGCAGACTCTTTTCCATCACTTCTAATCCGGCATTGAGTGAAGTTGCTCTTGAAAATCTCAGACCTTTGCTCTCTGTGAAGAATCCACTTATCCTCAATGGTCAGTTGCTAGTGAGCAAATGCATAGCCCGAACTTTGAGCAGTGTTGCAAAGGATTTATTGGGGTCAGCGCAAGACATAGTCAAGAAAATTCGGGACAGTGCAAAATATGTGAAGACATCAGAATCGCACGAGGAAAAATTCCTGGAGCTCAAGCAGCAACTTCAGGTTCCCAGTGAACGGAGCCTTTTTATTGATGACCAAACTCAATGGAATACAACATATCAAATGCTGGTCGCAGCTTCTGAATTGAAGGAAGTATTTTCTTGTTTGGATACTTCTGATCCCGATTACAAGGGAGCACCAACTACGCAAGATTGGAAGCTGGTTGAGACCCTCTGCACATTCTTAAAACCCATTTTTGATGCCGCAAACATTCTTATCACAACTAATCATCCCACTGCTATTACCTTCTTTCATGAAGTTTGGAAATTGCAGTTAGATCTGGCTCGTGCAGTTATGGGTGAGGATCCATTCATTAGTAACCTTACTAAAATTGTGCAAGAAAAAATTGATAAGTACTGGAGAGATTGTTGTCTGGTTTTGGCGATTGCAGTAGTTATGGATCCTCGTTTCAAGATGAAGCTTGTTGAGTTTAGTTTCTCAAAAATATATGGTGAGGATGCTCATGTGTATATCAAGATCGTTGATGATGGAATTCACGAGCTATTTCATGAGTATGTGGCCCTTCCCCTCCCACTAACACCAGCTTATGCGGAAGAAGGAAGTGCTGGAAGCCACATGAAGATGGAGGAATCCCCAGGAGGGACTCTGTTGTCAGATAACGGTCTTACAGATTTTGATGTCTACATCATGGAAACTACGAGCCAACAAATGAAATCAGAGCTAGACCAGTATCTAGACGAATCACTGTTACCACGTATTCCAGACTTTGATGTATTAAGTTGGTGGAAGCTAAACAGACTCAAGTACCCAACTCTTTCCAAGATGGCCCGGGATATATTGTCTGTTCCAGTATCAACTGTTCCTGCTGATTCTGTCTTTGATACAAAAAGCAGAGAGATGGATCATTACCGGAGTTCCTTGCGGCCAGAGACGGTAGAAGCCCTTGTTTGTGCCAAGGACTGGATGCAGTATGGAGCAGCAGAAACTTCTAATGCGCTTGTGAAAATGGAATTCTAGATTTTAGGTGGTTGTATTCTATATGTTGGTAGGCTGTGGGTATTTTACTTTTAGTTCCTAGTTCTCCGTTAGGCTACATTTGTACCATTTAAGTATAATTTGGATGAGTGGACGTGAATATTTAGTTTCTAGTGTAGCTTCAGTTTTACATGCTGAAGATTGACCCTTGGTTGATTACTCCTTCCATTTGTTGGAAGGTGATGTTAATCATGGAAGTATTTGTCAACAAGGGTAGTTTTTTTTTTTTTAAATATTCAATAATTAAAAATAATATTGGATTAATTTTGATTTGAAAATACTAAATTTCAAGAATAAAATAAAAAAGTAAATGTGTTTTAGAATTATATTTAATTTAATATTATTAAGATTAAAAATACTTAAAAAATAAAAAATGAAAAGATAAAAAATTATTAATTTTTTTTCATTTCTCAAAAAATAAAATAAAATTTTAATGCAATTGTTGTATTTTAATCTAAAATTAGTTTTTAAAATATTTTATGTATAACAATTAAAAAGAAAATTTTAAACAATTTAATTCAGTCACTCTAACAAAGTGTTTTTTTAAATAAAAAAAATAAGAAGGAGAAGATTAAAATATTTTGAGAGAGCCTTCCGGTGAATGTGTCATCGGATCGGGTGAAGGAAGCCCGAATCGAAGCCCGAATTTGAGAAAAACGCTAAAACGATTCGTTTGCTTGCACCCAATGGCGACAGGAATTGCCGAATTGGTCCCCATAACCTCCGTTGGCTCAGTTTCTTCACGCAGTAGAGGAGCTCCCTCTCTGATTCTTCTCTTTCCAGGGCTTCTTCTTCATAGACCCATTTTGGGTTTCTCTCTTCTGTCTCCCAAATTCCGCACAGAATCCCGTAGCTGGTCATTCAAAGCGCCGCCCACATCGCCGACAATGAATCTCACTCCTTTCAGGCAGGACATTGATGAGCTCATCGGTGAATTTACTCAGGTGTTGTTAAATGTTATAATCTCTTGTTTTTTTTTTTCATTGTGCTAGATTATTTATGATTTCTGTGGAGCTTGTTTCCCATTACTTCCAATTAATATTTACTTTATGCAAATTTGGGGGGTGATAGGGTGAGTCAACAACTTTGGCTGATATGAAGAGAGTATGGCTTTCGAAGAAGTTCTCCTACATTTACGAAGCTAGTCCATCTACCAACCTGGCCTTCTTTATGCAATCTCTGTATGCCCATTCTATAGGTACTTGTTTAATAGATATACTCTTATAGTATTCACATAAGTTTACAATTTTACCGGTCAACTTTGATGGCGATATGGAATTTAGAGGGTTATTTTGTGCCGAAAGATATCTCCACAAAGCCTTAATAAAAGGCAGAGAAGCAAACAGTGGCAAACTTCATGATATTTCTGTTTATCTGAAAATTCACCAGTATCTAATATATGTCAATTCGAGTATAGTAGTTTTACTTTATTGGCCTTTACCTTTTTATTTCAGCATAGCAACTCTTTTACGCTTCTATGCAGGTTACATGGTTGGTACTGGTTCTTTATCACACAGATTGGGTGGCCTCTATAGCCTCTACTGTCTTTATGAGACTCAACCATTTAAACCTCCTTTCAGAGTTTATCTATCCCTTGGTATGATAATTTTTCCTGAGTATTTGAAGTTACACAATTTTCTACCTTTTCATCTTCATCAACTTATCTTTACTGTTTGTCTCCACACTTGCATATGTTTGGACAGATACTTGCATTTGTAGATGATAGCTGTGATGCAAGACAGAAGAAAACATATATATTTTTTTCTTTACTTCATTTGACATTCATGTATGAAAAATGACTAAGACTGAAATGCGAATAGTGTGAAGAAACAAGGTGTTAAATTTTAGCATTTCTCTTGGGTTCATGATGCTCCTTTGTCACTTTATTATTATTACAATTATTATTTTTAATTTTTTTATGTTAAGCTGATTTCCATCTTTCTTTTACAGGAGAGTTAAGGAAACTTAGACTCCTTGTTGCTGATGCAAAAGCAAAAGATATTAAAGTGGTACCTGCTTTGGTAAAAAGAATGCTGGAAAGAAAGATGTTCCTTTTTGGCTCTGTTGACTTAATGGAAGGTTCAGTCACAGAGACAGTAAACCAGCTCCAGCAATTACAGAATGCTCGTATTCAAGTCGCATATGAAAAGTATATTGCGACGCTACTCTTTCTCTATCATATTAGTCGTGATAGTAATTATCCCAACAACTTAATTGTTTTCTTGTTTTCCTTGTGGATGACAGGTTATTTGATAGTACTCCAATTGAGCACTACATCCACATGGACCTTGTAAGTAGCATGGTGCCTTGTGATTTGCCAAATGATATAAATATTTAGTGACACTGGTTTACCATCAGATTTCATATGGATAACTTCTAAGGTAAAACTTATATCAAGTTGTTAATCTTCCTAACTAGTGTGTAATATGGATTAGGGGCACTTCTGAGAGCTAAAAGTATTTTAAAATCCTATTAATTTTGGGTAGATTTTGATTGCTCTAACTTTCTGAAACTAATCAGTCTGTTGAGACTTGAGAGATGTTTTATTTTATATAATCTCATACTATGGACATCCTCTAAGTTTGTTTTTAGATTACTTTGTGATTTATTTGCATCTGACATCCATTTTCCTTCCCTCA
The DNA here is from genome assembly GCA_034509205.1 of Ceratonia siliqua. Lineage (NCBI taxonomy): Eukaryota > Viridiplantae > Streptophyta > Magnoliopsida > Fabales > Fabaceae > Ceratonia > Ceratonia siliqua. The sequence continues at coordinate 10,641 of JASKGM010066610.1, forward strand.
TACCAGGGCGTGGAAACTGACCTAACTTCGCTGAAGAAAATGTCGTCTGAATATGCTGAGGCCAAGAATGTAGCCATTAAAGGTACTTCCCTTCCCTATACTACATCATAAGGATAGGGACAATTTCTATATTTTGAAGTGACTGTATGTCATGATGACAAGTGTTTGTCTTTGCTGAGGTGTCAATGCGGGCAACCTGGAAGATACACTTATCATTTGGATCTTGTCCTTTTCCTCAGAACCTGCTTTATTTAATGAGCTGTCTGTTAGACATACACTGGGGATGAATGTTTTGCTTAATTTTTATTTAGGCCAAAACACTGATGTTTGACTTGATTTTAACAAAGATAAAAAGCTACGTTTTGAACATATAAAACAGTGATCTGCTACGTTTTGTCCTCCAATAGTTACTGATGGAATGCATATTTTTAAAATATCTTAAACTCTTCTAAGAATGACTTATATTAAATGTCATCGGGGCTCAAGATTCTCCAAATTGGATTTACTGCAATTATTTTTTATCAGCTCTTCTGAAGACAACCAGTTTTGTATTGAATTTTGAGTTTTCAAATTTCAATTTATCTAGATAACTCGTACAAAATTAAAAATGAAGTATCGTATTGTCTTTATATTTTTAAATTACGTTTATTACTTTATTTTGCCTTTTTTTTTCTTCTATATTTTTCGACTTCTGCAGTTTATCTTGCTTTTGATACATTGATTATTGTCAATAATCTAATTTGTCCCCGCCTTGTTTTTTTCTTGAAGAAGCAAGCAACGTTTTAGATGTCCAAAACATAAAGCACATATCAGAAGATAAGGAATTGTTCGGAGATGCCGTGGAAAAGATTGCTGATGACTGGCATGTCCAGAAAGAAAGTTTCTATAAACAAACGGGATTGGGGGATGATGAAGGATATGGTCAGGTGCTAGAGCAACTACTTCTAGAACAACATCAAGATGATGGAGAATCTTAATCAGGATGACAGACAATCATCTGAATCATGATTTCATTTCAAGGGCATATGCTATAATTGGCAGGGTTCAAACGGCAGAGATGGTTTATAAATATCAAGACGTTTATCATAAGCACAGAAAATGTATATGGTTTGCTTGTAGGTTCGAATAGTATGACTATTCATCCGTGTATACAGCATGGAACATTTACTTTATTTGCTCCAAATATTTTCATCCTAGGTTGAATAGCTTGGATTGAGAAATGCTCTCCTCATAAAAACTTTTACAAAATTTACAAAAAAAAATTTTAATCAATTATTATTTATCTCACCCTATGTTGATTGATTAGAAAAAAATTATTTTTAAGTTTTGTGAAAATTATTTTTATGAGAATAGCATTTCTCTCAAAATAATACGTGAAAAGTTAGTGAAGTAACAAGAAACTGAGGAACCGATAATGCCATGAATATTATAATAGTGACAGACAACAATGCATAAATTGTAAACGAATTTAAAAGATAATATTTTGATATTCAAAATAAACTAATATTTTTATGTGGTTTTTCAAATAATTAGTATAACTCTAACTAAAATATTGGTGCATAATTAATACTATAATTTTTTTAATCAAAGACTTAAAAGTCCCCCTGATGTAATTTATATATAATTACACGATTTTAAATTTTAGTTTAACTTAATAAAACTTTTATTAGTTTTTTTAATTACTTTAATTTTATAATTAGATGGATGATATTGCTCTAATTGACATTAAAGATATTACTTAGAGAAAAGATACTGTTCAAATTAAAATTAAAAACAGTAGATTATTCAAAAACTTAAGTATATATATAGCATATCCATAAATTATTATGAAAAAAGAGAGTAGTACTTAATAATAATTGAATAAACCATCTATTAAAAGTTATATATGAATAACACATGTATATTTAATTATTTTAATTTTAATTATATATATTTTATTTAATAATCATTAATTACTTATCTTACGTTTTATAATGGATCAAATTTGTATTTTTTTTAATCTCTTTTTTATGTTTGAAAAAAAAACCCTCCGAAACCGGGTTTTGGCGCGAAATATGGCTTCGACATCGCCCAGGGGCAGGGTTTCATCTAACGCTGCCTTGTGGCTCTACTTGCACATTTGGAAATCAATAATTTTATTTCCCAGATGA
>JASKGM010066621.1:0-23828 GCA_034509205.1 Ceratonia siliqua
ACATTCTTGAAGAGCTTGGGATTTGAAATTCACATTGGTGTTGGGTTTCGTCACGTTGTTGGCGAGGTTCATATCATTAAGTGTCTTTATCTAGGATTTCATGCATTTAAGTGTAATACTCCCATTTTTCTTTTTTCCTTTCATATTTTAATTCTTTCTTTTTATTTTGATAGGAAAAAGGATGCTAGAAAATAAAAGAGGAATCAATGCATCAAGAAACATATGAAAACGAATAGCTCCTGACTTCAAAATGCAGCAGTTTCATGTGGGGAATTCCAAAACACACAGCAGCGTACTAGCATAAGCAAAACACTCTCATTTTCCCAATAGAACGATGTCACTTTGCTAGGAAACTTTACCATTTGTTGGATTGAAAAGCAGGGAAAAACAAGCAAACCGCAAGGCAGCTTGCTAGAACTAACAAAATGCTACGTTTATTTGGTTGTGGAGATTAGGGCTTTAAGTTTCAACTAAGAAAATGTGGGTGTCATTCTGGAACTTTGTTTTTGGAGAACAACCAGTGATTGGGAAGTGGAGAAAGGAAGAAGCTTCTAAGGAGATGTTTGGAGGAGGAAGGGGCTGCATTTCTGAAAAGAAAGGAGGCTCATTTTCACCTTCCATTTTTTTGACTTAAAGTTGTAGTTTTACCCATGACAATGTTCTTGAATATTTTCTATTTTATTTTATCTACCATGAATAGCTAAGCATTTATTTTAGGATTGGGTTGTAGTTATTGAATTTTTGTTATCGATTAACTCTGGTTATGTAAGAATGTTTTATAATGCACTAAATAGATTCATATTTTCTGCTCCTAAATTGCTAATCGCAATTTATTTGTTTAAGGCATTGAGAGATGAAGTGAAAGTGAAGCTCAATGTTAGTTGGTGAATTTATTAGGCATAGGCAGTTTAATCATGAAAGTAGATACACGCTATGAGATTATTATTAGGGTTTCATAATTTGTAATGCATTCATGTTAAGACCTTTGATCATGAAAGTAGACATAGGGTTAATGTGAATAGAATTTTTATACCTTGAAAGATGATAGAATATAAATTAGGAAACCTTATCCTTGCATTTGAATACATAAGTAATTAGTGGCATTTCCATAATAGGACTCAACTAATGAACCCTATTCCTAGGATTCTCTTTCTCTGTTATTACTTTTCTTATTATAGAATTAATTTGTCATTGATTTCTTGTTTATTTGGTTGCTTAAATAATATAAGAAATTGCATATTTTGATAATTGAACTTCCCTCCTAGTGGGTACAACACTTGATTGCCCTATACTATTGTTTATGTCCCATACACTTGTGGGTATATTTAAGAGGCATCATAGGCTATGAAGCTTCTTGGAAAACTAATGATAATTTGAAACGGCTAGTATAGAAGATATCTTCAAATTCAAGTATAAATATTGCACATTCTAAATATGAAAGATAGGGAATACTCTAAGCAAAATGCTGAGTTCCACAAGTATTGAGCCAATATCGAGTGAACTCCTTAAGCTTTATTTGTAATCTGAAGCACCTTAAGGGAGTCGAGGGCTTATCTATAGCCATCAAAAATACTTCTTGTTAGGTTTTCTAGATTCACCCAAAAGAAAATCTAGTGTACATGTTTGTAATAGGTTACCTAGTGAAGGGTGTAAAAGGCCGAGTGCTTGAGTCGGAGAGTTTTAAATAAGTTCTTAAAAAAAAATTTAGTGAGACTAGGTTAACCAAAGTAGGTTGTAAAAGCTTGAGAGCTTGTTCTTGTAATTTTTTGTGATTACTCGCATAGTGAAATTCCCTTACTTTATACTTGGGGTGTGGAGGTAGGATCTAACATTTTTTTGGATCTGAACGACTATATATCCTATTGTGATTGTTCCTTACTCTTTTCTCTTATTAGTCTACTTGATCATTAACATTGCTTATTACTTAGGCTGACCATCATACAAAGTGTGGATATTCGCTCAAAATATGTTTTCATTATACTTTGCGCTTGAAATTATTGAACTGAGGATCTTCTTGAAAATAAGCTAAATGCTTTAACACATATATATCTTCCAATATTTAGTTACCAATATTTTAGAAAGAGGTAACTTGATTTTCTTATTAACCAAACAAGAAAGTTTGCTCCTTGCTCAAAATTTTTTTATATTCATAAGCACCTAACTCAACCACCCCTTCTTGGGTGTTCATTGCTAATTGAACTAACAAGTGGTATCAAGGCTTTTGGTCTCTACTTAAGGTTTCGCAGCCTAGAAAAAAGATCTTAATTAACAACATGAATTCAAGTAATATGATAGAAGGACACTAAGCCAACATATCACCCTTATTTGATGGAAATAACTACACTTACTTGAAAGAAAGAATGAGAATCTTCATCCAATCTATAGTTATCTTATATGGCAAGTCATTGAAAGTGGTCCTAATACACCCAAAAAAATCGTACATGGTGTGATTGTACAAAACTATAAGGAGAATGGTCTGAAAGAGATATCATGATGGTTGAGACAAATGCCAAAGCCATTAACCTGATGTACTATGCTATCAACACAGAAGAATACAGAAAAATCTCTCGATGCAAATCTACAAAGGAAATGTGACAGAAATTGCAAATAAAACATGAAGGGACTGCATAACTACAAGAAACAAAGATTGATATGTTAATTCATGATTATGAACTAATTAAAATGAAGGAGAATGAAAAGATTGAAGGTAGGTTTAAAAGGCTATCAAGTATCATCAATGACTGGGAAATCTTACTCTAACAAGGACTCAGTAAGAAAGGTACTATGAGTTCTTACCAAACCATGGCAAGTAAAGATAACAGCTATTCCAGAAGGAAGAAATCTAAATAAGATGTCTTTTGATGAACTAAGAGGAAATTTAATTTTTTATGAAAATAACTTCATGAGGGATGAAGCTAGGAGCTCACACCAAACTAAGAGTATTGCTCTCAAAGCTGTTGATGAATAAATAACCAATGAAAAGGAAGAAAAAGAATTTTCCTTCTTTACAAGAAAAACATATAGATTTTACAAGAAAAATAGCTTCTATTAGAAAAAAAGGCAACCCATAGGAGACAACTTAAAAGAGCAAGTCCTCCGTTACAAATGTAAGATGCCAAGACATGTTAAGGTTGACTACCCTATCTTAAAAAGGAAGTGCTCTAAGGGAAAGAAAAAGAAAGTGATGGTAATCGAACCAATATGGAGTAATGATGATAAATCTGACTCTGCTAATAATGACTTTGACGAGGAAAAGCAAACTGCTAATCTCTGTCTCATGGCCAATGATTAACTAGAAGAGGAGGTAACTAATGTTAACCAATGTTATTCATTTGATGAATTACAACCAGCCTTTGATTTGCTGTTTGAAAATTACAATAAAGTAGGTATGAATTATACTAAACTTAAGGAGTCACATCATATAATCTCAGTGAAATAGAAAATCTAAGAAAAGAAAAAAAAAGGCATTAAAATAGAAAAATGAAGAACTAAAAGTGAAAATGAATCTCTTAAAGAGAAAGTATAATCAAATTACAAAAATTGCATCCAGTTCAACTAAGCTTGATATTGTGCTGAGTTCTCTAAGAAATCCTCTCAATAGAACTAGACTAGGATTTTTACAAAACTATCCAAAAGAAAACAAGAAAAGATTTCCTCCAACTTTTAAAGGAAAATCAAGAAATCACTCACATAAAAATAAAGAAAAAAAATGAGAAATGTGAAGTCATGTTACTATGGTGAAAAAACAAGTTCGAAAAGAAACTCTAAGTTAAAGATTATGCAATTATGGGTTCCCAAAGGCACCTCAGTACCTTAAGGAATACTGATGAACCCTTTAGGATTTAAAACAATTTGGGTACCTAAGTTTGGTTAAATATTTTCTTGCAAGTGTGCTTGAGCTTAAGATACAAAAGGGAACAATGGTATCTTGATAGTGGCTGCTTAAGGCACATGACAGGTGTTGCCACAAAGTTTTGCTTTCTCGAATGAAAAAAGGAGGAGTAGTAACCTTTGGCGACAATAAGAAGGATGAAGTCATTGGTATTGGTAAAATTTCTATCAACTCCCCCTCTATAATTGAAAATGTTTATCTTGTTGATGGTTTGAAGCATAATTTGCTTAGCATTAGCCAACAAAGTGATAAGGGACACAAAGTTATATTTAAAACATCAAAAAGCATAGTCTTTAACACTCATGATACTAGCATATTGTTTTTTGGAATAAGGCAAGAAAATGTGAATATTGTACATTTAGAAGATATTTCTTTGAAATCACTTTATTGTCTTGCATCCACTATTGATGAAAACTGGTTATGGCACAAGAGATTAGGTCATGCTAGAATGCATTTAATTTCCAAACTATCAAAAAGAAATCTTGTTGTTGTTTTGCCAAAACTAAGATTTGAGAAAAATCATATTTGTGAAGCTTGCTAAAAGGGAAAGCAAATCAAATCATCTTTCGAAAGTAAAGACCGTGTCTCTAAAGTAAAACCTTTAGAAATTTTATATATGAACTTATTTGGTCCTACTATAACTCAAAGCATGAGTGGAAAAAGATATGGCTTAGTCATTATTGATGATTTCTCTATATATACCTGGGTTTTCTTTATTGCTCATAAAGATGAAAGTTTCAACACTTCTTAAAAATTGTAAGAAAATTCATAATGAAATAGGAGATCTTATTACAAGCATTAGAAGTGATCATGGTCGAGAATTTGAAAATTTGTGAAAAAACTTGGCATCGGTCACAATTTTTCTGCTCCAAGCACTCCACAGTAAAATGGAGTTGTAGAAAGGAAAAATATGACACTTCTTGATATGACGAGAACAATGTTGTGTGACAATGAGCTTCCTTATAAATTTTGGGATAAAGTAATGAACACTACTTATTATATCTTGAATAAACATAAGCTACTTTCACACTTTTGGATGCAATTATTTTATCCTCAACAATGATAAAGATAATTTAGGAAAGTTTGATGCTAAAACTAATGATAGAATATTTCTTGAATACTCCACATCTAGTCAAGCTTTTAGAGTTTATAACAAAAACTTTAAATGTTGAAGAATCTATACATGTTGTTTTTTTATGAAACTAATGCTTTTACTCCGAGTAAGCAGCAATCAGGTTCTGATGAAAAAGAAGAAATAAGTGAATGAATAACTTCCAAATTAAATAGTTTAAATCTAGAAAAAGACATTAACTCTCAAGAAGGTCCGTCTAAAAGAAATAAGAATGTTGATCAACACCCAGAGCCAACCTAAGATAATCTTGATGAAAGCCAAAATGTTCATCAATTAGACCAAGACAACTTGGATGAAGGTCCAAGTGAGCAAACATAACCTCCTGCTCGAATTCCTAAAGGATGGAAAAAAACTCTAGCTTACCCCTCTGAATTCATAATTGGGATCAATCATAAGAAGTCAGAACTAGAACCTTTTACAGAAGCATGAATCATATGGCTTTTATGTCACAAATAGAGCCCAAGAATGTAAAGGAAGCATTTGAAGATGAATCATGAATCCTGGCTATCCAAGAAAAACTTAATCAGTTTGAAAGAAACAAATTCTAGACTCTAGTTCATGCACCTACACACCAATCAATAATTGGCACAAAATGGGTGTTCATAAATAAATTGGATGAATGTGATAAGAAATGAGGTAAGACTAGTTGCTCAAGGGTACAACTAGCAAAAGACTATTAATTATGATGAAACTTTTGCACTTATAGCTAGATTAGAATCTAGTAGGATGTTACTTGCTTTTGCTTGCTACAAAGGTCTTAAACTATTTCAAATGGATGTTAAAAGTGCTTTTCTAAATGGCTTTTTAAATGAAGAATTTATATCAAGCAACTACCAAGTTTTGAGCAAGCAGAATATCTAAATTAACTAAGGCCTTTTATGGACAAAAACAAGCACCAAAGGCATGGTATGAAAGATTGAGCACCTTTTTAATATATCATAATTTTACTAGAGGAACAATTGACACTACCTTATTCACTAAATCCACAATGCATGATCAAATTTATATAGATGATATTATTTTTGGTTCAACTAATGAGCTGCTTTGTAAGGAATTCTTTGACTGAATGAAAAGTGAATTTGAAATGAACATTATGGGTGAGATGACATTCTTTCTTGGACTTCAAATCAAGTAATCTCAAGAAGGACTCTTCATCAATCAATCAAAGTATACCAAAGAGATATTGAAGAAATATGGCATGGATAAAGCAAAGCAAGCTAAAACCCCTCTAGACAATTCAACTAAATTAGAAAAATATGAACAAGGTAAATCAGTTGATCAAAAGGTTTATCAAGGTATGATTGGCTTTCTCCTTTATTTAACTGAGAGTATACCTAATATTTCATTTAGTGTATGCTTATGTGCAAGGTTTCAAGTTGCTCTTAAAGAATCACACTTAAGTACTGTTAAAAGAATCTTTAGATATCTTCTTTGCACTCAAAACTTAGGTCTTTGGTATCTTAGGGGTGATTGTTTTTATCTATGTGGAAATTCTGCTGCTGATTTTTGGGGATGTAGAATAGATAGTAAAAGCACTAGCAGAACCTGCTAGTTCTTAGGACATTGCTTAATCTCTTGGCATAGCAAGACACAAAACTCAGTTGTTCTTTCTACAGCTATAGCTAAGTATGTTGCTGCAAGTAGCTATTGTGCTCAAATACTTTAGATGAAGCAACAACTAAGATATTTTGGATTAAAATTTGAAAAGATTCCTATAAAATTTAAGGATATTAGTGCCATAAATCTTTCTAAAAACCCCATACAGTACTCTAAGACTAAGCACATAGAAATAAGGCACCACTTTTTAAGGCATCATGTATGAAAAGGAGACAAACAATTAGAATATATTCACATTGAAAATCAATTGGTTGATATCTTTACAAAACCCCTTAGTGAACATATATTCTTGAAAATCCTAATAGAAATAGGAATTGTCCAATCCTTTGCAAATATTAAGATTGATTGCTCACTCTTGCTTGGTTGCTTGTTTGAAGATTTGCTTGATCATTTCTTATCACATGCATTTTTGAAATAAATTCAAGAATTCAAAAGTTCTTTCAACAATCATGATTAGTTTTCTCTTGGAAAATGTAACTACAGCCAACTACCTTTACTGTGCACACTACCATTTTCCCGCTCATAAGCATTATGTCAAATATATTTAAATTTAAGTAAGAACTTATTAAAATAGGGTGAATTTAGGGCAAATTTACCACTTTACAAAACTGGCACCTCTTCGTGTTCCCCTAAATCTCTCAAATTTAGAAACAATAATTGGCTTTTACCATCAGAAACCTTCATTCTCTGCAAGTCGTTCACTTTCTACCAACAATCATCTACAAACTTCAAAACTTACAACCACAGTTCATCAATAATCGCTTCATCGTCCAAAGCTGGAGAGAAAAGGAAGTTGTACGAAGCTTCCATGTATGCTTCTAAGAAAACGAAGACCACAAGTTTTCCCAAGACATTCTGGGACAAAGACGCAACCACTGAATACAATGAAGACTTCATGCATAGAGACTATTCCATTCTCAGAGAGGTAAACCTAAGGTTCTTTGAGGATGAGAAATTTAGAGTTTTTGAGTGGTTTGAAAGAGTATAATGAATTAACTTCTTTAAGATTAAGACTGAAATATACCCTATCATTATCAAGGAGTTTTATGCTAATCTCATATTTGAAAAGGATACCCTAGAAGGAAGTTTGCTTTTAAGGGGTAAGAGTATCACTGTGAACTATTAGAAAATTTCAAAAATGATTGCATATCCCAACACTGAAATTCAGATGTACTCTAGACATAAGGAAATTGATTTTGGGGGTAAATTCTCATGACGATGCTATGAACTTTGTGGTGAATTGGAAGTACTTAACTTTTAGAGGGATAATGCTTTATGGTTTCTTGATCTTTCTGTTCTGGCTCGTGATGTGTTGAGCATTTCGATTACTACAATAACATTGAAATCTACTTTTAACATTGGCGGTCATGTTCTCACAAAATATAGATGTTCTCTCAGTCATGAAAATGTTCAACTAATTATTTGCACCAAAAATTGGTTGCATGGCTCTATTATGACTAATTATGGTAATATTTACTTTCACTTTCAATTTCTTCAAGCTTTTAATAAATAATTTGATTATCAATTGACCATTAAGATTTAAGATTGATTGTTTTTAATTTTTATGATTATGAATAATAGAAGAAGATGATTCAAGGCTCAAGACTTCTTTGTTAAGAAGAGAAGGTTCCAATGTTTTTGTTGAGGTAAACATAGATGAAGAACATAAAATAATTCATGTGTTGTGAATCGTTGATGTAATTGTTTTGTATTTCTATTTCTATTGGAACTTCGATAAATTATTTATGTAATTTATGTATTAAAACTTTGATATAATTTAGTGATAATTAGATATAGTTATTAAGTAATTTTGTAAAAATATTAATTTTATATATATATATATATGTATGTATGTATGTATGTAGTGGCCGATGGGTTGGGTGTGCTGGGCCGTGGATTTGACAGCCCATTTAAAATATGGGTTGATCCACTCTAGCCTATATTTTCATGGCCTAATGTGGCCTGGGCCAGGCTAGGTTGGGCCAAACCAACTTATATTGACAGCCCTAAATAGAACAAAGGATAAAAGGAGGATGAGAAGCCAATAATTTATAATTTTAAATATTAAAAATTTAATATTAGAGATTTAACAAACAAAAAAATTGTCCTTCTTTAAAGAATTATTTTAAAAAAAACTTTATTGAATATGTTTAAAATTAAAAATTTATAAAAATAGGAAAAATGTAAGGGGTCATTGCAAAGACTGACATTGATTTTTCTTTTCTTTCTTTTTTTATGATGGATGTGTTCATGATTAAAAAAATTAGAATCCATTCTGTGTACATGAAAAACATGTTAATTTATATAGAAGGTAATAAACTCAAAATTATGTCAATGGTGACTAATCAGAATTAGAATTAGAGCTATTAATATAGGACAGGACTTGAGGATTGGCTTATGTACATAATCAAATGAATGCATAAAATAAAATCATTAATGAGTTATGATAATATTTTATTGTGTTCTATTTTAATGTTTTTTATGCTAGCTTTAAACCATAATTTTGTTTATTGTTGAATTGAATAATTTTATATTATAAATTTACATTAATTAATGTTAGATTTGTGTATTTCATCGAGTCCATTTATTTAAAAATTATCAGTGCTTTACTAATACTATTATATTTTTGTTAATTTAATTTATTGATATATATATATATATAATTATATTTATACTATTATATATGACTCTAAAGGGGCGTTTAGTACCTAGAATGTTTTCACTTTCCTAGAAAAGTTTAGTTGGAAAAAACTTTCTTTTATTTGGTAGAAGGTTTGAAAAAATATTCCTGAAATGTAACTTTCCCCTAGGATCGACTTTTTTCATGATTTGCAAATGAAACATTCCCTCAAAACAAATGGGCTAAAAATATTCTGGAAGGAAATAGAAAATTTGGAGATATTTTATTACCCAAATACTCCTATGATAATACTCCCAAATCAAGAAAACGATCAAAGTCATTACTTGTTAGTAAGAAACCCCTAAATCAAAACAAAGTCCTCTCACCGACAGCCACTGTGGTTCTCCATCCTCTCTTTGCACCTCCTCTCACCGACAGCCACCATCGAGCTTCTCCATCCTCAAGTCACCTTCTTTCACCGATAGTCACTGTAGTGCTTCTACATTTATTAAATATAATAATTTTTATACTTAATAAATGTAATTGATCAAAATTAATTAATATGAGAATATAAAATTATTATCATAAAATATTTATAATGATAGAATTATTTATAATGCTGAAATTATCTTAGTACATATGTTATTTTACTTAATTTATTTTAACTCAATTAAAGGGTGTTTCTGTAAAATTTGCTTACATTATTTAAAATATGTTACATAAAACAAATATAAGAATATGAATGCATTTTATTTCTAGAAAAATTGGGTTGTAACCAAAAACATTTTTTGAAATTTCTTGGAATCTCATTTCTGGTATAAAATATTCTTAGAATATAACTTTCCAAAACTTAAAACATTCCTAGTACCAAACGCCCCTAAGAGTTTTGATATCTTGGTCTATTAATAATTACTCAAATGAAATAAAACTTTTTTACTTTTAAATGATTTAGATAAAATTAAAAAATAATAAATAACAACATCCCACTGAAATATAACTACCAATTTTTATAAAAAGAATTATTAATAAAAAAGATAAAAAAGGATCTAATATTTTGTATATGTCTATAAAAGGAAATTTTTTTAAAATATTTATTATAATTTTTTTATGAAAATTAAAAAAGATTGGTTATCTTTTATTAGGATCATAAGATCAATCAGCCTTGAAAGAATCGATTTTATTGTTTTGAAGACACATATTTAAAAGAATTTCTACTTTGGCTCTATTCAAGTGTAGAGAGAGGCTTTTTTTTAAAAGTTAGTCATAAATCTTTTAAAAAAATTAATCATTTATGATGTAGTAAGATAACATAATTAAGATAAAATGAATAATAAATTTTTTTTATAAATTTTATCAAAATAAATTTTTATAATAAAAATATTCCTAATTTTAAGGTCTCTAAATTTAAGGTCCAAGCAAACGGCTAGATCTAACAAAAGTAAAAGTGGGGTAGAAAGTAAAAGTAGGATAGGATTTGGATAGTGGGGACAGGAAGCGGAAGAAAAGAACAAAGTTGCTAGTCAAATAATTGTACCAAAAAGAAAAACAACCTGCTTTGGTAATTCAAAAAACAAAACAAAGCAAATGAACCAACTTTATCGTTTTTGGAATCCTAATATCACGCGAAACCAATCATGCCCTGACACATGTCTGGAGGACCTTGATTTTATCTTATTTAACTGTAGCAGCTGGGTAAAAAAAATTCGTAGCAGCCAGAGCCCGAGTCATGCATGTTCTTAAATTATTTCTTCAGTCTTAATTATATCATCATTTCATCTATTATAAAAAAAGTAGCTCTATAAAATTTTTAATTGATTTCAAATCAAACATAATTTGTCTAAAATTGGATTTTAAACTAGTTTAATATCAATCATAGTTTGGTAAAGGATAAATTACTTTTCCTAGATTTAATAATATGACATATAGTATTCTTCTTGTTACATTATTGTTCTTTTATGAAAATATAAATGTACTAATTTATTATTGTTTCTTGGTCTCCAGGTTGATATTAAGAGTAAATGAGTATATTCACACATTCATAAGGAGATTAAATGTCATTTTAAAAACAAGAAGGATACTTAATATTATATTACTAAACTTCAAAAGAAAAAAAAAATTTAACCTTTGTTAAATTATGGTGAATCATTTTTTAAATTTCAAAACTAAAATGAAAATAGTGAGAGGGGACCATAAATAAACATTTAAAAAAAAAAAACATATGGGTAAAACTGATGCACTTGAGCAACAGAATGTAAGCCCATTTGAAGATGCAAATGAGCCCAATGTAAATGACCCTAAAAAAAAGTCAGTCCAATTCAATTTAATGGTCCTTGTGTAAGGCAATTAGAACAACATGATACAGCCACCAATAAAATATAAATAGCAAAGAATGTACAATTAAAGCAACAACAATATGAATGAGCTCTAAAAGCCACTTTATCAGTATTTAATAACAAGTTACAGTCATGCATATCATCACTTCCAAATAATCTTCATCTAACACGAGTTACAAATCAAATAGTTGAAACTAAAGCGTAGAAGTTCTTTCTAATGCTGATTAATAAGCAATTAAATGCATTAGTTACCTGCAAGAACTTGCTTGGTAACTTACATCTGTGAGGAACCTTCTTGCTTATTTTGGTATACTTCAAAATACAAAGTGTTTTATCATTTGAATTTTGAAACATGTAAAACAGTAAAAGCCTTTTAAAACAGTATAAAAGGAACACAAGAAGTCAAGAACCTCAATAGATCAATAATAAAGCAAAGCCTTTTGAAACATGCAAATTGTAAAATATAAACCAAATAGGAAATAATCCATGGTTGTATTATATCCAATATGCATATCCAATTACAAACAAAGTGCCACAATGCCATACAAAATTACAACACATGAAGACATTATGAGATCCTGAATCTCTGAATCTCTGATCCAACAATCTATTTGTTGCCCTACTTCAGTGCTTCTCCACTTAGGTTACAGTTAGGTTTGTCTGATTTGACAAATATATAATTCAACAATTAACAATAAACATAAAACAACACAAAAATAAATAAGGTAGGCTTAAGCTATTTTATTTAAATTGTATAATCTAAAGTTTTCAATCTAAATCCATAAGAAAGAAATTTGCTGATTCAATAGATTGGATTTCATCCATTTGGCTGCTAAGATCAATATTGTTTTTGGGTTATCTCAACCAATTTTGTGCACAAATTAAAGCCTCCACAGTATTAGGATTAAGTGAGCTATGAAATGGGTCAACAATTGGACCCCCAATGCTAAAAGAAGACTCAAATGACATTATAGATACTGGTATGGCTAAGATATCTCTAGCCATGTAAGATAGCACATGATACTTCAACATCTTCCCCTTCCATCACTCAAGAATGTCAAATCCTTTTGCATCATCCTGCAAGTATCTGTCTAATTCATTCTTCTTCACTTTAGTATGTTTTTCCTTCACTATCAACAAACTGATAGAGAAGAACAATCCGATAGAGAAGTAGATTCACCGTATCAAAAGGAATAGGAAATTTGCAACCTTATTACAAACATTGTACCTTATACCAAGGATCAAGGATGACAGCCACAAATAGAAGGTAATTTGTAGTATTACTAGCATCCCAGTATTTATCAAACTTGGCTTTCATGCTCTCTGCCATACTTGTCAAAATCGCGTCATCACTAGTCCTCCAATCTTTTAAACTAATTACAATGTCAATCAATGTTTGAAAGAACTAATTTGAAGTGACATGCAAAGTACCAGAAAATGAAAGAGTTGTATAATAAAAAACCTTCAAAAATGCATATAAAATCGAGTCCTCCCCTTCTGCACTAGGAGGTCCCCCTCAGTAACAAAATAATTATAATAATTCCTATCATCATCCTCAAGGCGTACAAAATCTTTTTCAAACTTTTCAAATGCACCCCAACATTAAATATGTTGAATTCCACCTAATGGGGACATTTAGCCAAATCCTTACTTGATTAGTTATCTTTGCCTCATCTACTATTCTTCTAAACATTGCCATTTTTTGAGGGGCTGATCTAACATATTTACAAGCAGCCCAATTTTTTTTTATAGATTCATCTATTATTCTTTTAGTTCATCATTCACAATGAGATTGAGTATATATGCACAACACCTTAAATGCATATTTCGCCCCTTTAATAATGTGCCATCCCAATCATTAACCCTCGTTATCAAATAAGAAAATGCAATATTGTTTGAGCTAGCATTATTAATTGTGACAGTGCCAATATGTGTAATATTCCAATCTTTGATGCAATTCTCTAACTGCTTTCCGATTGTGTCACCCTTATGGTCATCAATAAGAGAAAAAGCCATAATTTTCTTATGCAACTCCTAATCAGCATCTATGTAGTGGGCTATGACACACATAATTCAAATTTTGAATAGATGTCTATGTATAAGTGGTAAGACAGACCCAGAAGGAATTTGAAACTGAGGTTGAGTAACCCCTACAAAGTTCCTAAGTCCATCATTCTTAACAAACTTGAAGGATAACTCATCTTTACTAATTATTTTACACAAAGAAGCCCTAGAAGCATCTTGATTGAACTCCACAATTCTTACTTTTGCCTTTCCATACCTTCACCCTCAGGTTTTCTAAATGCTCCAAGAGTTTTTTGCTTCTTATCCTTCCAATGTGGATTTTTTCCACACCCTTCTAAATGATATTTCAAGGTAGAACTACCATGGGTCTTACTATTACATGCATATGATCTACCACAATAATTACAGAAAACCCTCCCAATTTCAGTATTCTTAGTAAAATGGTCTTAAACAAAAAAAGCAGGTCTACTAGGTTTTCTTTTCGATCTTACCCCATGTACAGCTTCCTTATGTTTAGGGCTAGGTTATTCATTAACTTCATTTACTTTTGTCATAGCCTCCACAACTAGTGCATAATCATCTTGAGCAGCACTAGTGAATGGAGGAGTTAGAGTACTCCTCATTCCACTTTGAGTGCCAGCAATAACCATCTTTAGTGTCTACATATGAAAGTATAATATAGAAAATATACCCCCTCAAAGTACAAATTATTGTATAAATTTGATAACACAACTATTAGGGGATAGATAAAATATAAATGAACATCATGAAGCACCCAAAATATAGTACAAAATCACTAGACATCATGTATCATTGCATATTAGCAAACTAATTGTCAATTTTTGTGTGCCTCCTACCTTATTCCTCTTATATTCATTCCACCCAAACACATTCTAGAATCAAAATTATCAAATTATTTCACCCAAGAACATATTGTTGCCATCCCCATAGTCCCACTCACTTCATTCAAGATTTTTGTTTTAAGAATTTATTAGTTGAAGTATAAAATTATAAATTAAAAATAAACATAAAAATTTCAAACAATCGAAGAACTCCATCTTAACAACTAAAAACTAAAAAGGCTAAGCTCTCTGAATCACCAATCCATCATATATGTTGGCATGTTGCATATTGCATAACACTAATTAAGAAATACCAACTCTATAATCAGAGATTGCTTTCATAGGAGACACCATTGCAGATTTCATACTTAAATATTTAACATTATCATAAAGTCAATTTTTGTAATTTTTTGTCTGTATTAAAAATTTATATATTTTGTATTTTTAACAGCCTTTTAGGTGCTGACAAAGCTAATGACTCATTTCACCAAAGTAAATTTTAGGCTGTGCGTAGATGAAGCTAAACTAGTTGAACAAGTTGTTGGTTTGACACAGCTTAGCATCTTGCTAGTTTAGGTGCTTGATGCTTATATTTTAGGATTCAATTTGAACATTGTCAATGTTTGCAAGAAAATACATTTTTTCATGCAAAACTAGAAGATAGACATAGGAAAGCATGAGAGCACCCTTTATATCATATAAAATAAAACCATAGGATTTTTTCAAATTTTGTTATATTTATGATTTGTCTTTTTCAATTATTATTGAAGCAATTGTTTTTTCAGTAATCTCTTTGACAGGAAATATCTGATGACTGTTATATTTTGCATCAAAAGTAAATTATGCATTGTGGATGATTTAGTTAAGTGACTGACAAGTGGATACTTACCACTAATAAATAATTGGAAAAAGCACATTTTTTTTTCAAAGGAATAATAAAAAAAATATTCTAGGTACTGTATGTAACTTGCAAAAGGTATATTTAAATTGAAATGTAGAGTGAAAAAGGCATATAAGACAGGCAAACAAAGAATTTATTTATATATCTGTTGTTTCCTTTAAAGTTTAGCAAACAAGTAAATCGGTATGTAGGATTCTAATGGCACAAAAGGGATGCATTAGAAGTGCATGGCAGTAAAGTCATATCACAAACCACAAGGTGTACTAAAAGGCAAAACCTTCAAACTACCAAAAGTAGAAGAGACCCACGGCCAAAAGCAAAAGTGAACATAGTTTCTATTGTTGTAATCTCCAGCATGCATGGGTGAACAATTTTGAAATACCTTCAATTCTTCAACTACATACGTACTCAATATCTAAATAGTCATAGAGATATATAATCGATTCATTGAAGAGGCTTAGATCTCAAGTACTGTAAATATCGCCAAAAATTAATGTAGGGCACATAGTGGTGGTTAATACTTGATAATGCTAGTTTCTACCAATTAAAGTGTCAGATTGATAGAAAGGAGTCAAAGGACTCCTAAATTAGAATAACAAAGAAGAACCACAAATTTCCTTTTCCTTATTTGAAGATTGACGGTGTGTTTCGAGTCAACGGCGACTATGGCGATGGTCGAAAGCAAAAGTTGGTGACGATGAATGCCTAGGATAGTCTTCGACCTTCATCTTTGAGCTCAAGGGGGTTTCACTTTCAATTTCTAGTTTCCACTTTGACTAATGAGTAATGAGTCTAATTGTCTAAAATCTAAATGTCTCTAAATTCTAATAATTCCTTAATGAGTAATCAATAATAACTAATCACTTAATCAGTAATCAATAAACTTTAATGACTAATATGAGTAATAGATATTAGTGATTACTAATTATTAAATTTGTAAATTTAAAATTAGACAAAAGACATTTAGTAATGTTAAATAATTATAAATTATAAATTATTAAAAAAAGTAAAAAAAAAAAAAATATATATATATATATATATAGTTTGGTTCGATTAAATCGATGGCTTGGAAAACCCAAACTGTCAACCAAATAGTGTTATAATGTACAGTATTTGGTTTTGACTAAACCGAACTAGTTTTTGCATGGTTCGGCGTGGGTTTCCCATCGGGTTAGGTCGTCTGGCAGTTTGCGGGTAAAACCATCCAGTTGCACACCCCTAGGTGGAAGAGTACATAAGGGAACTTGAGTACTTAATGCTTTAGTGTGACATTAGTGAGCCAGAGGATTAGACCATTGCACAGTTCTTGGGGTGGATTAAAGAGGGAGATTGCAGATGCAATCAGATTGCAAACATTTTGGGCTTTTAATGATGTTAGAAAGCTTGTTATCATTATTGAGCTGTAATGACTGAAGAACCCATAAAAAACAACCACTAAAACAAAATTTTCTAACTAGGGGAGTGTTGCCTCTAGTTCCAATAAGTCTCTTGTCAAGGGAGCAACTTTTAGAAAGAATGAAGAAAAAGGGGATGTGAAACAAGAACTCAATCTTCAAATAATGTAACCTGAAATTGTTTTAAATGCCAAGGGTATGGTTACATTACTATTAAGTGTCCAAATCAAAAGATAGTGACCATAATTGAAAATTTAATTGAAGAAGATGAGGAAGAATTAAGCCTTAAAGAAGGGAAGATTGAAGAAATCACTGAATATACTAATGAAGGGGAAACTTTGGTGATTTGAAGAAGCTCCAATATGATTCAAGGAAATGAAGAGTACTAGCTGCGAGACAATATTTTCCAAACAAGGTGCACTAGCCATAAAAAGTTTGTAATGTAATTATAAATAGTGGAAGCTGTACAAATGTGGTGGCCGAAAAAATTGTGACTAAACTAAACATGAAAACTGAGTATATCCTTTAACCATATAAAATTCAATGGTTCCAAAAGGGAAATAGTTTTAAAGTAACAAAAAAATGTTTGGTTTCTTTCTCCATTGGTAAGAACTACAAAGATGAAGTCTGGTGTGATGTTGTACCAATGGATGCATGTGATTTATTGCTCAAAAGACCTTGGTAGTATATTTCGAAGGTGTCATATGATGGGTATAAAAATACTTATTCATTTTTCAAGGATGGTGTTCAAAATGTTTTAACACCATTGAAACCTGAAGTGAAAGATTCCAGGGTGGTGAGAAACTCTAACAAGTTCACTACTATAGCTAGTTTTGACTAAGCAAGATGAAATATATGTCCTTTTGGTCGTGGTGGCTTCAACCACTTAACAAGCACCATATCGTGAGCTTTTGTTCCCTTCATTGGAGGAGTTTAAGGGTGTAATACCTGATGAGATTCCTATTGGTTTGCCACCAATGAGGAACATGTAGCATTGTATTGATCTTGTCTAGGAGCTACTCTACCTAATAAAGTGGCTTATCGAATGAATCCATTTCAACAAATTGAATTACCAAAGCAAGTTGATGATTTAAGAGCTAAGGGTCTGATTCCAAAAAGTATGAGTCCTTGCATTGTTCTTGCTCTTCTAGTCCCAAAGAAGGACGACTCATGGCGTATGTGTGTTGACAGTAGAGCCATCAACAAATTCACCATCAACTACCAGTTCCCTATTCCAAGACTAGATGATTAATTGGATCAATGACATGGTGCTAAGGTATTCTCTAAGATTGATATCCGAAGTGGTTATCATCAAATTAGAATGAGAGAAGGAAATGAATGGAAAATGACATTTAAAACTAGAAAAACACTTTATGAATGGCTTGTGATGCCATTTAGGCTATTAGATGCTCCAAGCACTTTCATGAGACTCATGACACATATTCTTATACCTTTCTTTGAAAGATGGTGGTTGTGCATTTTGATGACATTCTGATTTATAGTAAATATTTGCAGGATCATGTGAAGCATCTTAGAAGTGTTTTTCAAACCTTGAAGGAGCAAATACCTTTACTAACTTGTGAAAATGTCATTTCTTTAAAGATAATATTGTTTTCTTGGGTATGTGGTGTATAGTGCAAGAATCAAGATTCTTGGCAAGGTAAAATTGATAAACCAATATTTGTCCTAGTATTTTATTTTTTTTTAATTCTTTTTTTTATATGTTTTATTTTAGAATTATGTTACTTTGAGGTTCTTTTTTGTGCTTGGAATTATGAAAGAAAAACTTAAAATGTCTTCAAAGGTAAAAAAAAAAACAAAATCCCCCATCAATTTCATTCCTCTATTAGGATTGTTGCCCTTCTTTCTCCCTATAAAATCTCCTACTATATCTCTATCTCATAACATCTCTCACCTTCCTTTTTTTCTTTTTCTTTTTTTCTTTTCCTTCTTCCCTTCGTTACCATTGCTGTCATATAACCATTGCCAATAGACCATCTCATCATCTATGCCGCTAGGGAAAAGGCCATTTTTTGGCAGCACACTACTCACCAGCCATACTTGTAGCGTCGTTGTCAAGGAGAATAATTTCTCTTTTTTTTTTGTTTATTTTATTTCTTTTTATTTTTATTTTGATTTTCAATCTGTTTGGACTTTTGTAATTAAGTTTATTAGTATAAATTTAATTATGAGAAGCTAAATATATTGTAAGTGTTTAATTTAGCTATCGGGAATGTATTAAATATTTTGGTGAATTGTTTTTAATGTAAGTTTGAGATTATTTTTTGTTCATTGTTCTTTATCTAATTTGATTATAAATTATGGACTGATCATCCATTATCTATAATTAAAATTGGTATACGAGAATTAGGTGTTAGACACATTATCTGCACTTAATTAAGCTCTCTTGAATAAGAGTTTAAATTAAATTCGTTGATTTTCTCTAATTTAGATAATTGTGTTTTTTCTTGTGCTTAATCCAATTAACTAAGTAATTATCTTGGCTAAGGAAATTAATTAGTTAATTGTAAGTGAGAGTTAACCTTGGTCATTGGGATTCTCTAGTCTTAGTAGAAGAAGCCAATAATCTCAACTTGAAAATTTTTGTTTGATTTACCTAATATTTCAATATAAGATTGGTTAGTTAGCTAAGCCCCTTTAAGTTCGTTAGGATTTAGTTCAATTTCATTTGTTATTTTTACATTCTTCTAGCCTAGTGATCTTAATCTAGTTTGAGAAATTTTAATAATTTAGTTAGAGTGATTAGGATGTTCTTTTATTCACTTTATTTTAATTTATTTTGTCTTCTTTTCTTTTGTTTATTTTAGTCACTTAAGATTTTATTTAGTTTTATTTGTTTTTAATTTTTGTTAAATTTAGTAATTTAAAGAATAAGTAAGGATTTCAACCACTACAATTTCTTGAAGGATCAACCTCAGGGTAAACTTATCATTAAGCTATTAGTAATTTGTACACTTGCTAACATTTAAAATTTGAACATCAATTTTCTTGGCACCATTGTTGGGGAATTGGCATTTAAATTTTTAATTGTTTTCTTTAGTTCTAAATTTATTTTTTTGAGTATTTTGTTCTTTATTTTATTTTATTTTGTTTTACATTTTTTATTGTTTTTATTTTATTTTTAGATTTTGAGTGTTTTATATTTATATTTTTTACATAGCTTAATTTCATCTTCATAATGAGCATGGAGCCTAACAGATTGGAAGCAATTGAGAGACAATGGGTAATGAAAGAATATACATGGCCAATAATTAAAACTGCTACATCTTGCATCTGACTGGGGGTAGCGGTAAGAAACTAAGCTAAAAAAAATCCATTATTCCATGTTGCCCTCCTTCTATGACATTCATAATGAAGACCCTTTGAATTTCATCAAAGATTTTTATGCAATAGTGTAGACTTTTCCTTTGGAATGACTTAATGAGGCTTAACTTAGGATGAGGTGTTTTCCCTATATATTGAAAGATAGAGCTAAAGCCTATGTTATGACACTTCCATCTGGTTCTTTAACTACTTGGGAAGCGGTGTACAACAAATTCATGGGAAAATTCTACTCTCACCAAAAGACCACTGAGTTGAGGACTGAAATTGTAACTTTTTCTCAAATGGAAAGAGAACCCTTTCATGAAGCATGAGACATATTCAAAATGCTTCTAATTAAGTGTCCCCACCATCACTTCCCGCTACAGCTCCAAAATCCTTTTATGATGGGCTGACTCTACAATGCTAATACACAATTGATAATTCTACTAGGGGAGTTATAGGAGAAAATACTATAGAGGAAACATATGAGTTGTATAAGATGTTGGGTGCTAATTCCTAACAAAAGAGTGTTAGAGCAATCATAGTTGGGGTGAATGAATTAAGCTCCAACAATGAGATGGCCCTGCAAATTGCAAAATTAACTAAACAAATCAAATTGCTTACTACCAAAAACACACTTAATCATGAAGTATATGGAGTTTGTGGCAGTTTTGGGCATGGTGATGTGAACCCAAAGAGGTTTCAAATTGACCATTGCTAGTATAGTGGTAAGTAAAGTTTAGAGTGAGGATCATTCCAGCAGAGGATTGAGTCTAACTACACTCAAATTGTAGTAAATTAAACACTGAATATAAAAGGGGGTTTATGAAGAATGAAACAGTAAATAAAAATCTAAAGAAACCCAAGAATTGTAAAGAACAAAGAAAAATAACACTGAAGACAATAATGAGAAAATTGGATAAAGGTTCACTCTCTACCACTAGACATTAACCAATCCTGATACTAACAATATTCCCAACTTCTTATGAAAACTACCAACTATACGTAACAACAAGTTCTGCTACCCCAAGCCTTCCTTAGTTTGTTGTTAAATAGAGAAGTGCTTTCTATTTACTCTCTAACCATTAAACAACCTAGAAACGGTGCTTTCTAGATTTAATTTAATAGAAGCATTAGAATGAGAAGGATATGTTGATCTAAGCAATAATCTCACATGTGCAGATTATTTAACTTATGCTATGTTCCACTTCCCAGTTAACAAAAACTTGACCATCATCATTAACCACAAATTGCTACTCATGGATAGGAAAATAGAATGATTACATATTCGAATCCCTATTCTAGCATTAGATAATTACCAAGACTCATTTAGTTGGCCACCCAAACAAATCAAAACAACAGTCATAAAAAAATCTCATAGAAGAATATAGACAATTTTGCAAGGAAAGTTAGAGAATATTATTAAGAAATTAATCACGTAATCATGTATAGGGCATTGAGTTCATCCTTAACCAAAGGGAGGTTAGCCAAGCATATTCATAAAATCCATCAAAATACAATCCAATAACATCATGAACTCAAGAAGATAAAAGAAGTAAAGAAGGAAGAATGGTGAAACTCTTTGAAGATCTTCTTCATAGACAATGTTCTCCAAATCCAGCATTTAAAGTTCCTCTTTTCTTCTCCTCTCTTGTTTCTCTATTATTTTTGTTATGCAAGACTTCTAAAAACTAATGTACCATTCTATTTTTTTAAAAAAGAGATACGAGCAAGTGCTATGGCCTTGGTCCTGCAGCGCAAAGCCATAACACAAATTTGGGGCAAAATTAACTAGGTACTATGGCGCCCACTATAAGTAGGTGAGGATTTGTTTCTGGGTAGGTCTTGGGTCCTTTTCCTTCATTTTGGGCTTCAGGGAGCCCAATCCTTGTGAATTTGGCCATTTCAAGCTCTTTTGCACTTAGACTTTTCTGCAACCTTGCCCAAAACTCATCTAACTTGATGCACTTCTTCTACAATTGATTTCTCAATTCCAAAACACCTACAAAATATAAAACACAACTAAAAACTTAAGATTTTCAAGAACTAAGCAATCAAATGTAAGTGAACTCAACATAAAAGTATATCAAATTATGTACTCATCACAAGGTGCTAATACTTGTTCTTTGTTTTATGATCCTTATGCAGGTGGAAAATAAGAAAAAGTTGATTTGATGGAGTCCTACCAACCGAGGCAGGGGACTGATCCTTTTGCCAACCCATATAATCCTGGGTAAAGTCAATATCAAAAGTCAGGGCCGAGTCAATATCAAAGCCACGCTGGACCACTAAATCAACCTAGGAAACCAACTTTAGAAGAAAACTTGAATTCCTTTATTAAAGTTAATAGAGAGAACCATGAATGACATAAGCAAATGTTGGATTCCTCATAAGCTTCAATGAAGAGGGTGGTAATAAAAGTTGGACAAATATTGGAGTAACTACAAGGCCATCAGCAGGGAAAGTTTTCGAACCAACCCGAGTAAGCGAAGGCTATTACAGTCTTTTGAAGTGGTAAAATTAGTAATAAAGATTTTGATGATGAACATTCTGATGATTTACAACTTGATGTAGGAAATTTAAATGGCACAGCAAAGGGAGAACGAGGTTTTTATGGAGAGTCAAGCTAAGGACCCTCAATCTTCTAAGTAGTCTAAAAACAACAAAGATAAGTCTTCTTTTTCTCCTTTGCTCCATAAGTTGGCCGATCCCTATAGACCCTCAATTCCTTATCCAAACCATCTAAAAAAAGTTACTTATGTAGTGTTCCCACAAAACTTACCTCTTAAGTTAAAGGTCTAAGGAGCTTCAACATCAGCACCACTATAAGGGACAAGAAAATTGCTAAAACAATGATGGACTTAGGAGCAAGTATCAATATCATGCCCTATTCGGTGTGCTTACAACTAGGTTTGGGGGAGCTTAAGCCCACAACTATGTCCCTTCAGCTTACTGATGGATTGATTAAATAACCGAAGCACATAGTTGAGGATTCATTTGTGTAATTAGACACAGTGTTTTCGCGGACTTTGTGATTTTGTAAATGGAGGGTGCCCCATCTATGGATAAAATGCATACAATTCTTCTAGGTAAGCCGTTCATGGCAATAACCAAGAAAAATATTGATATCCATACATGGAAGTTGATTATGACAGTCTTGGAAGAAACTATCCATTTTAAAGTGTTTGATTCTCTACATAGTCCTTTTATTTCTACTACAGCTGAGTTTTTTTTATTGATTGTTCAGAATTATTTGTTCATTACACTGAATTGTAAGAAAATGTAGAAGGTAAGCATAAAACTACTATCATTGATGAAAGGTTGAAGAAAATGCTTAAAATAAAAGAAATTAAGGTGCACCCTCCTTAACAAGAAAGTGCAACATTTTGCTAAGACGTTAAAAAAAGTGCTTGGAGGGAGGCAACCCACCCATATTTCGTAGTATCTATTCATTTTTCTTTTTCTTTTTTTATTTTCTCACATATTTGCTCCATTCTAAACACTTATCTAAACACATGCTTTATTTCATACATTAAGGACAATGCTTAGTTAGTTTGGGGGAATTTTGAAAATAAAAAATTTTTGAAAATAAAATTTTTCATGCTTTAATTTGCTTTTTGGTGAATAATTAAGTCTTTTATGCACTTTGCATTTATTTTCTTTAGCACTTGCAAAGTATGTTGTGAGGTTTGATGCATGTTCATATTCCATAAACTGTGCTCTTGATATTGAAATTGAGATGAACTTA
>JASKGM010066621.1:23928-38741 GCA_034509205.1 Ceratonia siliqua
CAAAGTATGTTGTGAGGTTTGATGCATGTTCATATTCCATAAACTGTGCTCTTGATATTGAAATTGAGATGAACTTAAATTTGATGCTTGAGAATCAAACTTGTAAGTTCTTTAGGCCTTAAGTGTTTTATTATTAGAGTTAGTTTCCTTGTGTTCTTTAAACACTTTTCATTATGATCCTAATTGTTATATGTTCTCTATAGGTTTTGTATTGAATGTTAAGATTTTATACATCAATTAAAGAATCATGTTGTTTATTTTGATTATTTTAGTTAAATTACTTTAGTAGGGAATTTGAGTATATGCTTATCTTTATACTCCATCTCATAATTGACTTCTTATATTAAAAAACAAATTTTGTGGGGTTGTTGCCAAAATCTCTACAGTAAAACTATCTTTGGGTCTCTTTAAAGTATCAAACCAAAAAAAAAAAGATAAAAGAGATTCGAAGTTCTTTCAAGAATGTGAAAGTTGCTATTGCAAAAATTGAAAAGAGAAGAATTGTCGTATAATTGATGCCCTCGCAATCTCATGAAGTCAAATTCTTATCCATCCCTAGGTACATACTTGACATTTCTTGCTTGAGGATTTTGATTAAAATATCATATAGGCAATGTAGTATCTTTATAATCCTAATATTTGATTCCATTCATGAGATATATTTTGTGAACATTTGAGCAGTTATTGATTATATCTATATTCATATAGGCATATGCTTGAGGATTTTGATTAAAATATGATATAGGCATATGCTTGATGAGTGTTTTAAAACCTACAATTAGCGTGCATTAATGAGTGAAACTATGACATTTAGAGTCGAAGCAAATTGAGATTTTTAACATTAGGTTTGGGAAAATTCAAAGTGGATATGTTTTGAGTATTGGAATATAGATGTCTAATATGCATTTGATCTAAATAATGAACTTTGTTGTTGGGATTTTAATAGAACTGTGTATAAAATATTTAATTATTAGCCATACTAAGAATTAAGGCATGGAAGTTTTGTTAATTCAAAATTCTTTTAGGTTTTTTTTAAATTTTCTTTTTCTTCATTGTTTTTCTCAATGATTAGTGATGAGTATGCGAAAGTGCATTCTACATACCTTATTGTTGAGCTAAAGTGCTAAAAAGTGAAGGGAAATCATAGGAATAAATGTGTTTTCTTACACTTCATTCCCATTTCTCATGAGGAATTTCTAAACATGCTTTTTTGTTTAAAATTCAAGATCTCAAGTAAGGAACGCATAAGCAAGTCAGAGCATCCAACATCGCAGCCCTGAGAAGCTAGGTTATGTATCGCCCAAATTGCAAAAAAGAAAAGTAAGCAAGTAATAACCTTTAGTGCCACAACCTTGAGAAGATGGCACTATAATGCCCAAAAATATGAAAACAAAGGCCTAAGTTAGAAGTTTTAGCGACGCAGTGCCCAAATGTATAAAAAGAACTAGAGCTCATAGCGTCATGGCACTGACGGCTACTTTTTAGGGAAATTTCCATGGCCCTAAGCCACGATGTCCAACTTGTTTTGTCATTAAAAGTCAGAAATTTTACATAAAAAAAAGGGTCTTTTGGAAAAAGGAAAAAGAGGATTTCTTCATATGGAGATTGGGGAGAGTGAAAGAGAAGGTGATTCCACTAGAAAATCTTGAAGATTTCCTCCTCTAATAGGTGAAGATGAAGATGGGCACTTATGGAGTACTGAGTTTGTTAGTAAACATGCTTGGCTAAGTTGTAGGTAAAGCCTAGGGTAGAAGTTGATTGGTGAAAACCCTTGACAATGTTTCAATTCATATTTTAAACTTTATTGTTTACAACTCTTGGATTAGATTCTTTATTTGATTTGGAATAAATTAAGACAACTAGTTAAATCTTGCTATAGTTCTATGCTATAGGATTATGAATGCTTAGTTGTGACTCAAATAAAAAGGCTTTCATGCTATGAATGTGATGTCCTACTGCATCATTGTTTCTTTCTTAACATAGTGTTATCATTAGGTCTGATTTTCATAGATGAAACCCATGTTTTGAAAAGGGGGAAATTAAACCTAGAGTTGATTTTGAGAAATTAAGGGACTTAATTGCTATATCTTCCAACTAGGCTGTAATTCCTAATTGAATATGTAAATTGAATTAGGAACAGAAGTCAAGGGTTGAATCTAATCAATGGAAACCTGAAGCTTTACTAATCCCTTTATCTTATTCTAGTTCCAATTTAATTATGCTTTTTAGATAGATTTTAATATTCCTTTTATAATTTTATCAATTTTCCATTTAATAGTTTTTCTTAAGTGATACCATGTAGTGTTTCTCTCGACTCTCTATGGGATCGACACCCTAAGCTATATTGCAATACGACAAAGTAGTTTGGACATAATTAAATTTTAGAGCTGTTGCCTGGGAGTACTATACAAGAAGCAATGGAAGGCACATTTCACTTCAGTAACTTTAAGAGAAGGCGGTAACTTCATTCCCTCTTTTAGTTTGCTATATAGTGGTCTTTGTTTTATTTTCATTCTTTTACCTTGCATGCCTAGATATAGAGATGCTTAGGTAAATTTGCCCATAAGTCTTTGATAGAGTTAAAGTCAAGCCTCTTAAACTCTTTATTTGATATTCTATATAGTTCCAAAGAAATAAGTGAACATGAGAATCAACTTGTTAGAACTCTTTAGGACTACCTCCACCCCACACCCACACCATCATGTATCATGTTTCTAACCAACACTCCTCACCTTAACTTTAAACCAAGGATGATATAGTTACTTCCCACCTTTCATGTGTTAGAGAGTGAGAATCCTTACTTGCACATCAAAGAGTTTAAAGATGTAGTTATGACCTTCCATAATGAGAATGCCAAAACTACAGTTGTGAGACTTAAGTTTTTTCAGTTCTCTCTGAAGGATAGGGCAAAAATTTGGCTATACTCATTGATACCCCGATCAATAAGATCATGGAATGAGATGATGCAAGCCTTCTTCAACAAATACTTTCCCCAACATAAGACTAATGCTTTGAAAAGGCAAATCTCTACCTTTGCACAAAAGGATAGTGAAACTTTATATCAGGCTTGAGAGATGTTTAAGTAATTGTTGAGCATGTGCCTTCACCACGGGTATGAGAACTAATGCTTAGTTAGCTATTTTTATGAGGGACTTACACCTAGAGAGTGCCAATTCATAGAGGTGATGTGTAATGGTGAGTTTTTGGAGAAAAACCCAAATGAGTCTATAGAATACCTCAATGAGCTTACTAAAAAAGCTCAAACTTAGAGTAAACTCAGTGCTATTGAGAGTACGAATTGGTTAAGGCTTGATGGATACCTAAGTGGTGGTGGAGTTTATCATCTTAAGGAAAAGGATAACCTTAAAAATAAAAGTGGAGATGCTTATTAGAGAGTTAAAGATGCTAAAAATTAAGGACCTTAGGACAACACACATGGCTACTAAGGTAGAGTCTTTGGACCTTGTTTTGTGTTTAGGGGTAGATCACCCATGTAAAGACTGCCTACATATGCTGAAATGAGATGAGTGTATAAGGAATAATGTAATGACTTAGCTATGTGAAGAAACCCTTCCCCCTTTTCTTGGAACCATATAATCCGGGGTAGAGAAATCATCGCAACTTTAGTTGGAAATCTGACCAGTAGCAACACACGGCACAACCCCAAGGTTCTAGGCCTTACCCTACACGCTAACCATCTAGGAGTCCTCTAGAAGATACCTTGAATGCATTCATTAAGGTTTAAGACAAGATTAATAGAAAATTTGAGTCTTTGATCACTCAAGTAGTGTTATAGAACAAAGAGATTAGGATCCAATTTTCTAAGTTGACTAGTTCTTTAATCATAAGTGAGTGTGGGAACTTTCCATCCCATGCTCAACCCAATCCTAGTGAGCAACACATGGCATAAACCTTTAACCCTAATAAACAAGATCTTAAGGAGGGCAATGTTATAACCACTAGCATTGTGAAGGTCATAGAACCCATTCTTAGGCATAAGGAAATTAAGGAAAAAGTGGTTAATGATGAGATTGGCACCTCAAGAGATGGTGACATGGTAGCAAGTCCATTTAAGGTGCTTTTTCCTTAAGTTCTTAAGTTATCTTGAAAGCTACTGATTATAGTGCTAAGATCTTAAAGAACCTTAGGTAGGTAGAGATTAACCTTCCCCTATTGCATGTCATAACTTAATTTCTTGCTTTTGCTAAGATTTTAAAAGATTTATGAACTGTAAAATGGAAGCACCATGTTAAAAAGCCTAAATATAAAGATATACGATTCCCTACTATTTCATGCATCATTGGTGATCATAAGTTTACACAAGCCTTGCTTGACTTAGGATTTAGTGTAAATCTCATGCCACATTTGATTTACTTTTTGCTTGGTTTGAAATTAAGCCTAATTATGTTGTACTTCAGTTTGTTGATCGTTCAGTTAGGAAAATGTGAGGGATAATTGAGGATGTTTTGGTTCAAATTGATAAGTTTTACTACCCTGTTGATTTCTCAATTTTAAACACTCAATATGTTGTTGATTATGATTCTAAAATTCCTATTATCTTAGGTAGGCATTTTCTTGTTATAAGTAACGTACATATTAATTGCAAGAATGGATCGATGAAGCTCTTCTTTGGGAACATAATGTTCGAGGTTAACATTTTTCACATTAGTAAGCAACCAAATGAGGACATTAAGTGCCAACAAACCTACTTGATCTTTAGGAGGAAGAAGTCTTGACAACTGACGAGGACCCTCTTGAACTTCTTTTTCTTAATTCTGAATTTTTGCTTACTATCAATTCTAATGTATCTACTGACATTTGTATCATCTTTGCTATATTTCAGGACTATAGAGGATCACCATGGTAGTCATGATATGAAAAATTGCTAGCTAGGGGTGAAAAATAGTAACCATTCAGTGTTAAAACACCTAAACTCGAGCTGAAGCTGCTGCCAAATGGTCTTAAGCATTCCTTTTTGGGTCTAAGTGATACCTTTTCAGTCATTATATCTTCAAAATTAAGTGATATTTAGGGCGATAAGGTTCTTAAAATACTTATGAGCATAAATCTACACTTGGTTAGACTATAGCTGATATAAAGGGTATTAGCCCTTTAATTTGTTCCAATAGGATTCACTTAAAAAAGAGAACCATCCCTCATAGAAACCCTCAACGTAGGCTTAACCCCACCATGAAAGAAGTTGTAAAAAATGAAGTAACAAAGTTGTTGGATGTAGGTAATCATTTACCCAATTGCTGATAGTAAGTGGGTTAGTCTTACCTAAGTGGTCCTTAAGAAATCAGGGATCACAATAGGAAAGAATGAAGTAGGTGAACTAGTCCTTACTAAGACAGTGATCGGGTGGCATATGTGCATTGATTATAGGAAGTTAAACGCTACTGCCCAAAATGACCACTTCCCATTATCATTCATTGACCAAATCTTATAGCGAGTAGCTAGCCACCCTTTTTAGTATTTCCTAGGTGGTTATTTTGGTTATTACCAAATTGAAATTGCTTTAGAAAACTAGGATAAAACCACTTTTACATGTTCTTTTGGGACTTATGCATTTCCGTTGTTTTGTGTAACTCCCTTGCTACTTTTCAACATTGCAAGATAGGTATCTTTAGTGATATGGTTGAAAATTGTATGGAAGTGTTTATGGATGATTTAATTATTTTTGGTGACTCTTTTGATTCTTGCTTGTTAAATTTGAAAAGAATCTTGGCTTAGTGTGAACAAAATGGCCTTGTTTTAAATTGGGAGAAGTATCATTTTATGGTATCTTATAGAATTGTCTTAGGTCATATTGTTTACCATAAGGGAAAAGAGGTAGCCAAACAAAAATTGAGCTTATCTCTACTTGTACCTAAAACAATTAAAGATGTTAGATCCTTCATTAGCCATGCCTATTTTTATAGGAGATTTATACAAAAATTTTCTACCTTTTCTAGACCATTATGTAATCTCCTGACTAAAATGGACCACATCTTGCCAAAAAGCCTTTGAAAAGCCAATTGGTAAGCTCATATTTGCCCTCATCATGCAACCACCAAATTAGACCCTTCTCTTGAGATTATGTGTGATGCTAGTGGCTATGTTGTAGGTACTGTCTTTGGACAGCAAAGGGAGGAAAACCCTTTGTCATCTATTATGCTAGTAGAACCTTAAATAGTATGCAATTGAATTATTCTACTACTGAGAATGAATTACTAGCTGCAGTCTTTACTTTAGATAAATTTTATGCAAATTTGATTAGTTCCCCCATCACTATTTTCACTGACCATGCTACCTTACATACCTTATCATAAAGAAGGATGCTAAGATGTGACTAATTAGATGGATTTTGCTTTTTTAGGAATTTGATATAAAGATCAAGGATAAGAATGTTGTAGAGAATGTGGTGGCCGAACACCTCACAAGACTCACCTTCGTGGAAAATAGCAATGACATGTCCATCTGAGATGAATTCCTAGATGAGTGTTTATTTTCTATCGCCTATTTACCATAGTTGCTCACATCGTGAATTATTTAGTTGCATGTGAGATACCGATAGAGCACACGAGATAAGAAGAAAGTCTTCCATGAGGTACGAAATTTTTATTGGGATGACTATTTTCTTCAAATATTGCCCTGATAAAATTATAAGGCTCTGCATCCCTAATGAGGAGATTGCTAACGTCTTAGAATTTTGTCATTCTTAAGCTTGCGGAGACCACTTTTCTGTGACAAAAATCCCTGCGAAAGTTTTGCAATGTGGATTTTACTGGCTCACTTTATTCCATGACACTAATGCTTATTGTCAGTCCTGTAAAAGATGCCAAGAGTTAGGATCATTGTCCTAGCACAACATAAAGCCCTTAAACCCCATCTTAGTTGTAGAGATCTTTGATTGTTGGGGCATAGATTTTATGGGACCTTTTCCCCTTTCCTTTAGGTATATTTTGTTGGATCTAGTGTTTATCCTAGGGTGTTTATGATACAAGCATAGGTTTTAAAAATTTTAACATTTAAGCTTGTAAACAGGTGAAAACAAAACACCAGGCAAACAACTCACAACTAGAAAGAGAAGTCAAATAGATAGGAATTTTGTATACCTCTTGTAGTCACTTTAATCTTGTAATACACTTCCCAACTAAGCTCACTGACCGCCTATTCTTTAGGAAGCACCAAGCCACGAAACCTATAGTGAATAGGTTTAGTGATTGAACTAAAATAAAATATGAAAGAAAAATATTTGATAACTTTCAAAATTAAATTAGAAGGCCTTCCCCTTTGTTACTATTAGTATGGAATGAAGTATTTTATAATGGCACTCAAAAGGAATTCACTTTTTCTCTTTTTTTCTCTCTCAAAACCAATCACAAGAGCTCTCCCCCCTCTCAATATGCTTGGACGGCTAGGTGAAGGTAAAAAGGGTTGATCATATATATATAATTACCTAACCTTAGGTCATATGAGTGTATTCAAAAATCGATCCTTAACAATTAAAGATCTACACACTTACAAGGAGGAATTAGATAATCATATTATCTAACATTATATCAATTAATAATCATATTATTAATTTTAATAATAATATATTTTATTTAACAATTTAATAAAACTTATATAAAGTTCTAATTGGTCATGCTTGAATTAAAATTTAAATAAATGAAATTCATTTAATTAAATCTCTTTGACTTAGTTAGCTTCCTAGTGAATATAGGTTACCTAAGAAATTAAAACTCTTTAATTTCTAACCATTTTTATTCACTTAAATAAGTGAGAGATTTAGGTTTGAATATTTCAAGCCTCTCTCTACCCTATATGGCCATCCATCTCTTTATCCTATAGAGAGATTGTTTGCTTTACTCAAATTTGAGCAATTCAAACTTTAGGTAATTATGATTAATTTAATTTAAGCACATTTTTATCATAAAAACATTCCTTGGCCGAAATTCCTAATTAAAGAGTGATTTAATTTTATTTTCTTCAACTTCTTCAAATTAAATATTTGAACAATTCAAATATTAATTTAAAGCAGTTAAACCTAAAAGTAATTACTAAGATAAAGGTTGTCCAAATTGAGACAACACTTGTTTTAATTAAGACACACATTTTTCTTAAAATTCTATTGTCAAATTAAAACAACACTTGTTTCAATTAGACAACTAATGTGAGAATTATTTTTATCTCTTTAGTGGCAAAAATGTTTCTTACATTTTCAAGCATGCTTAGGAAAACACTTTTCCTAAAATAACTCTTTGTCTAAATTAAGACAATTATTGTCTTAATTAAGACATTAGTTGAAACACTATCAATTAACTTCATATTAAATTTATTCTAACTTAATGTGGATTGAATACTCCAAAACTAGGTAAGGAATTCGTTTGGATATAAGAATTTCGAGCTCTAATAAAATTGAGATTATTTTAATCTCATTAAGATAATCCAATTTTATTAATCATGAAATCATTTCATCAAAGACTCATGATTGTACTTTGGATAATTACTAAAATTATGAGAAGTCAATGTTGAACATTGATTTTTCCAATTTACAAACCTAGTGTTTGTAAACCCTCACAGGTATCCATTATCACAAAGTAAAATTATCGTTTTACCCCTTATGTCAATTTTGTCCCCTAGTTTTAGATTTCATCCAATAAGTAACTAAATAATCTTCTAGAACTTTTCTAAATATGTCACTTATTTTCTTGAAATCACCAGAAGTGATGTAATGCTATGAACTGCATTTGTTAAATTTATGTTCTTAGATGTTGACTCCCACTGTGATCGCAACATACAGAGTCTTAATCAATGTCACACAATGGTTATGCCCATAGTATATTAAAGATCATAATGGTCATGAATACAAGTTCATAATTCATCTGGATTTTGGTTCTGTCTTCAGTAGATGCAATGAGTGTGTAAGTTTAAGTTCAAAGCAATAATATTTACTTGAACTTGATTTCTCACTTTATTTCAATTCATTTAATGGTGTCATTACTTGAAGTCTACTACTTCAATAATTTGAGATTCACCATTCCCTTAGAAAATAATCTCATTCTCTCTATATATGTAATTCGGACACTACACTCTTAATTGAACAGAGTGACGGGCTCTGTTCAGTGACTGTGAATATTGTTTTATATTCATCTAAAGATACATATCTCCTTTTGCATAACTCTTATGCAAATGTAACTTCATTTATTAGAATATAAGAACCTTAATAGCTAGAAAACAAATTTTACGTAAATAAATTCTTTATTTATTAATATTAACATGTATTTATATCAAATTGGGGAATACAACTAACTTTCTAAGGCAACTTATTCCCAACATATTTACATAATTATTGCCATAAATTACGTGTCAAAATAGGTAGAGACAACAGCTTGTAGAACTAATGACAATAAGACGATTATTAAATTTCTTAAAGAAAATGTCTGGTCTAGATTTGGTATACCTCGCACTATCGTTAGTGACAGAGGTACCCATTTTTGTAACCGTTCTTTTGAGCTTCTCATGAGAAAATATGGGGTTATTCACAAAATTATATTGCTTATCATCCTCAAACTAATGGACAAGTAGAGCTAGCAAATAGGGAAATTAAGCAAATCTTATAGAAAACCATAAGCTCTAACCAAAAAATTGGTCATTAAGGCTACTGATGCACTTTAGGCTTACCAAATAGCATTTAAAACCCCTTTAGGCTCGTTTCCCTATAGACTGGTTTTTGGAAAACCATGCCACTTACTGGTTGAACTAGAGTATATAAGGCTTACTGAGCCTTTAAAACCTTTAATTCAGACATAATAGAAGCTAGTAAACTTAGAAAATTACAGCTTATTAAGCTTGAAGAGCTTTAGGATGATGCTTATCGGAATTCTAAAATCTATAAGACCAACATGAAAGTGTTTCATGTGGAAATATCCTTAGAAAAATGTTTGAACCAAATTAGCAAGTTTGCCTGTATGATTCTAGATTACACATGCACCTAGGCAAGCTTCGCCCTTGGTGGGTTGGTTCCTTTGTAGTGAAACGTGTTTTTGAGAATGGGATGATAGAAATAAAGGATCTTAGGGATGGTCAAGTCTTTAAGGTCTATGGTTAACGCTTGAAAATTATCCTTGATAGACAAGTATCTGCAATGGAAGATATTCCACTTGCAGACCCTGTCTATCAACCTTAACACCACCCTTCCAAGTATTATTTTTTCTTTTCTTTTCTTTTCTTTCTTTAATTTTGTTTTCTTTTCCTTGTTTTTGGTCGCTGTTGTTCTTGCCTTTTTTTTTTTAGGATAATGTCTTTTTGCCAATTCTGCCGCCATCTCCTTTGCTTACTAAGCTGTTCATGCCACACCACATATAAAGTGTATTCTATCCTTTTTCTCTCATAAGCTTGCTTTCCGTTTAATTCTACTACTTAAACATTGAGGATAATGTTTCAATTAAGTTGAGAGGCATAGATCTCGCATTTATTCATAAATGCTTGCTACATTGTTAGAATTCTAAGACACATTTGCATATACAACATTTTTTTTTTCAAATTTCCATGACATGCTAACCCCTTAGCATCACTCAAACACCTTCTCACATGTGTAATCACTCTCATATAGCAATCTTAAGGAATTTAACAAACCTTTCTTGATCACTCTACTTAGGTAATCATAATATCTCTAATGCACACATCCAAGTTCCGTGGCTATATGGTGCTCTAACACATGCATCTAGAGAGTTGCATGGTTTTTTAATATGAGTGAATTTTGGAAAGAAGTGAGAGTTAATATATCCTATAAACTTTGATAAGCTTTCATTGTCGTTGTGAAATGATTACTTCTTTTGAGTATAACATGCATGGCTGTAGTGTGATGGTGGATATACTTGGGACATGATGACGGTTTACTTAAGATTAACACTTAAGCCTTTCAAGTCAATGTTTTCAGTTATATATCCCTAGTAGCCAGTTTTGATGCTAGAAACATATATAACCATTTTTCTTCTTGTACCTACACCATTTATACCTCTCCACACTGGAATGTAACTATAAACTGATTGCCCTACCCTTTTTACTTCCGAGTGTGTACTAGGTGTGAAATCCTTGTTTAAGAAAAACAAAAGAATTGAGTGTTCAAGTGAATTAGCCTCAAGGTAAAAAATAAATACCAAAGGCTAGGTAGATTGAAAAACAAAATTATAGTAATGTTGAAATTACCCTATAAAAGAATAAGAGGAAAAGAAATACGCATGAATTGCAAAAATTGAGGAGTGCATCAAGTAAAAGATTGGTAAGACTCCTTAAGTATGCACTTGGAAGCTTTTGAATCC
Organism: Ceratonia siliqua; assembly: GCA_034509205.1. Taxonomy (NCBI): domain Eukaryota; kingdom Viridiplantae; phylum Streptophyta; class Magnoliopsida; order Fabales; family Fabaceae; genus Ceratonia; species Ceratonia siliqua. Next base: position 35,238 of record JASKGM010066621.1, read on the forward strand.
TTCCTCCCTCTTTTCATACAGCCTAACTTGAGTCACATTACAACTTGTTGCTTGATTAGTCTGATCCCAAGTAAACTTTTGGAAAGAATGGTTGAATTCTCAATTATAGTGTTCTTAATATCAATGATTGCTTATTGCTTGTTGCTTGTTATTGCTTATACCTCTATGTGCTTGTGGTATACCCCTTGTCAGCTCCATAGAGAGAATCCCCACACTAAACACTCTTACACCTGTGAATTATTGAGTTAACCCTTATACTTGAAATGTATAAAAAGAACCAGAGATCTCAACATCCCAATGCTGAAGGCTAATTTTCAAGAAAACTTCCTAGGCCTCACATCATGGTACCCGACACATTCTATCATTAAAATTCAAAAATTTTACATCAAAAAGGGTTTTTGAAAACAAAAATAGGGTTTCTTCATCTAGAGATTAGGGAGAGCAAAGGAGAAGGTGATTTTGCTAAAAAAGCTTGAAAATTTCCTCCTCCAATCAGTGAAGATGAAGATGAAGATGGACACTCATGGAGTATGGTTAGTCAGTAAACATGATTGGCTAAGCTATAGGTAAAGCTTAGGGTAGAAGTTGATTTGTTAAACTTGATAATGTTTCAATTCATGTCTTGAGTTTTATTGTTTACAACTCTTGGACTGGATTCTTTATTTGATTTGGAATAAATTGAGACAACTAGTTAAATCTTGCTATGGTGCTATGCTATAGGATTATGAATGCTTAGTTGTGACTCAAATAAAAGGGTTTTCATGCTATAAATGTAATATTCTGCTATATTATTGTTTCTTTCTTAACATAGTTTAATCGTTAGATCTAATTTTCACAAATGAAACCATTGTTTTGAAAAGGGGGAAATTAACCCTAGAGTTGATTTTGAGAAATTAAGGGATTTAGTTGCTATATCTTCCAATTAGGGATTTGATGATATAATTTTTAATTGAGTATGTGAATTGAATTAGGAACAAAAATCAAGGGTTGGATCCAATCAATGGAAACTTGAAGCTTTGCTTGTCTCTTTATCCTATTCTAATTCCAATTTAGTTAAGCTTTTTAGATAGATTTTAATATTTGTTCTATAATTCAAATTTATGTTTTGTGCTTACAGGAATTATGAAGAAAAACACTTAAAATATCTTCAATGTTCCAAAAAAATAAAATCCTCCATCAATTTCCTTCCTCCATTAGGATTGTTACCTTCTTTGTCCACAAAAATCCTTCACTAAGATTGTTACCCTTCTTTCTCCCTATAAAATCTCATAATATCTCTCTATCTCGAAACATCTCTCACCTTTTTTCTTTTTTTCTTCTCATTCTTCCCTTTGTTACTGTCATTTTCGCATCTCATAGCCGGCAGACCATCTCACCGTCCATCCCCCTGGCAAAAGGGCCATTTCCCGGCAACCCTCCACTCACCAGTCACACTTGGAGTGTCGTCGTCAAGGAGAAGAATTTCTCTTCTTTTTTGTTTATTTCATTTTCTCTTTTATTTCTATGTGGATTTTTATTTTACAATATGCTTAGGATTTTTGTAATTTAGTTTATTGGTTTAAATTTAATTATGAGAGGCTAAATATATCGTGGGAGTTTAGTTTAGCTACCATAAATGTATTAAATATTTTGGTCACTCATTTTTAATGTAAGTTTGAGATTATTTCTTGTTCATTGTTCTTTATCCAATTTGATTATAAATTGTGGATTGATCACCTATCTCTCTTGAACAGGAATTTAAATTAAATTCATTCATTTGATTTAATTTAAATAATTGTCTGTTTTTCCCCGTGCTTAATCCAATTAACTAAGTAATTATCTTGGACAAGGAGATTAATTAGTTAATTGGAAGTGAGAGTTAATCATGGCCATTGGGATTCTCTAGCTTGGGTGGTAAAAAACAATAATCTCAACTTAGGAATTTTTGTTTGATTCAACTAACATTTCAATACATGATTGATTTGTTAGCTAAGCCCCCAATAGGTTCCTTAGGATTTAATTCAACTTCATTTTTTATTTTTGCATCCTTCTAGTCTAGTGAATTTAATTTAGTTTGAACAATTTTTATAATTTAGTTAAAGTGATTATGATTTTCTTTTGTTCACTTTGTTTTAATTTATTTTGTTTTGTTTTATTTTGTTTATTTTCTTCACTTAGGATTTTATTTAGTTTTATTTTTTTTCATTTTTATTGTTTGTTAAATTTAGTATTTTAAAGAAAATAATTAAGGATTTAAACCAATGTAATTCCTTACAAGATCGACCTCTTGGTAAACTTATCATTAAGCTATTAGTGATTCGTTTACTTGAGAGTATTTAAAATCTCCACATCAGGAAGCAATAGAAAATTGGCCAGTTCCTAAGACTACTCATGATGTACAAAGCTTCTATGGGATGATGTCTTTCTATAGGAGGTTTATAAACAATTTTAGCACACTAACAGCCCCTATCACCGAATGCCTTAAGGGAGGAATTTTCAAATGGACCTAAGAAGCCCAAGAAAGCTTTGATCTTATCAAGAGAAAGATAACCATACTCCCGGTACTAATACTTCTAGATTTTAACAAAGTGTTTGAAGTAGATAGTGATGCATATAATATGAGAATTGGTGTTATACTGAGCCAAGAAGGAAAACCCATCGCTTTGTTTAGTGAGAAATTGAATGAAGCTAGGAAGAAGTATTCAACTTATGACAAAGAGTTCTATCCAGTAAACTAGGCTTTAGTCATTAGAGTTACTATTTGCTACCCAAAGAGTTTGTGCTCTATTCAGACCATGAAGCATTGAAGTACTTGAGTACCAAACATAAGCTAAATACAGGACATGCAGAATGGGTAGAATTCCTTCAACCTTTTCAATTCATTCTCAAACATAAGTCTATACAATAGAATAAGGTGGCTGATGCATTGAGTAGAAGACATTTTTTGTTAAACACTATGTAATCTATAGCGATTGGGTTTTGAGATTATTAAAACCCTCTATGAAGATGACTTTGATTTTCACAATCTTTGGAAAGCTTATTTATGTGGACCAAAGAATCAATTATTTATTCTTGATGGTTTCGTTTTCAGGGATAAAGAACTTTGTGTACCAAAATGATCACTTAGAGAAGCCATAATTCAAGAAGCTCATGGTGGAGGGCTTCTTGGACACTTTGGCTGAGACAAAACCTTACTCATGGTGCTAGACAACATTGTGAAGAAATGGGTGGCTTGTCACAAAGCCAAGATGCATGGGAGCAATGCTAAATTACATACTCATCTTCCAATTCCAATAGCACCTTGGGAAAATGTGAGTATGGACTTCATTGTAGGACTGCCTATAACTCAATCAGGTAAAGATTCAACTATGACGGTAGTAAACATATTTTCTAAAACGGCTCATTTTGTTCCATGCAACAAAACTTCAGATTCCACTCATATTGCTTACCTTTATTTCAAAGAAATTGTTAAGCTTCATGGCATTCCTAACCATCACTTCTGACAGAGATTCAAAATTTGAGTCA
>JASKGM010066622.1:0-16826 GCA_034509205.1 Ceratonia siliqua
TTACAAAGGAATAACACCCTTAATATATACACAAGGTGCCTTATGTGTAAAAGGAAAGAAATCAACTCCTAATTTCAGAAGATTTTCTAATTACAGAATTAATTGTCCCTTTATCAAGGGATTCTAATCACCATAATTATAACCTTAATCAAGGGATTCTAATAACCTCAATATTTCAACGTTGCTAAATAGAATGTGGGTGACATACTTTTATGTTTATTAAAAAACTTTGTTTTTCAAATTTTGGGTAAGAAGAGTTTGGAAGAAAATGGAGAGTTTCGGCTACCAACCATTTTGAAAGTTGAAAAGAAAAGGTAAATGTGGGTAAGTTTTAATTCAAATTATTTAATATTTTCAATGATATCTTACTTCATTAGGGTGGATTTTAGGGTTTAAAATTGGCATAAAAATTTTTAACACCAAAGTTGCAAGTTTATTTTATATATTGCATATAATACAATTTAGTTAACTGTCATTTCTTATGTTTTTGTTTTTAATTTCATATATCACGGAATCAATGTTATATTGTTTAATGAAAGACTTGATTCTTTGACTTTGTTAGTGCATGCTCGTGTGTGTGTTTCTTTTAATTTGTTTTTTGCCTTAAAAGTGAATAAAATGACCTAACGATACTGTTTTGATAATAATAAATGTAGGTGGTGACAGAGAGGGATCAAAAGTTAATACACAGTACCTGGCATTATTTGATAACATACTCCATCGATTGAGATTTCCCAAATTTTTGGAGATTGTTTCTAAGGAACTTGATGACGAAGTTAGTTTTAGTATGATCCTTTTGTTTCTACGAAGCTTTTTGATTCAATGTAAGCTTGAATGCTGAATACATTGTCCATTGGTATTGCAGTGTGTAGAGCTTCTTGAGGGATTGCTTCGTGATGGTAGGCTTACATTGAAACAGATGGTTGACAGAGCAAGTCAAGGAAAAGGTAACTCTTTTATGATGCATGTGCTACATTAAGTATTATTTTGCTTATATTAATATAAAAGAAAAAATAAACTAATGTGAGAGGGATATTGTCTTTCTTCAGTTGACTTCACCCATTTACTGCTATGGCGTGGTTGAGTTTATGCTTCATGTAACATTATGGTCTTCGTAGATGAATTCTGAAGTGTAAGGATTGGTTGACAGGATACTAATCTTCTTTGTTCTCTTTCTTAGTCTTTACACAAATGTTATTTACAAGAGTTTTGTAATATTAAATTAGGCCCATAATTTGGTTGTTCAAGTTGCACATGTTGAGTTCTACTCTGAAGGAGAGTTGCAATAAAAGTTTATTGCAAAGTAGCTGATTTATTCTTGTCCTTTAGTTTGTTTCCTAAATGAAAAGACATGCAGTTGTTATGATGGAATGTTGATTGATTGGGGATTCCACCAAACATGGGAAGATTAGAGAGTTTGACTGGAGGGTCTCCCCTCATATGGCTCTTCTTCAAGAGTCTGAGTTAAAATTTTTAGATGGCTAGCTAATCACGAATATTTAGCAGTCCAGGCTTAAGCATTCATAGTGTTTGTGGTTTGTTAGTAGTCTTCATGGGATTTTTTCTATAGCAGGCATTTCAGAGGTATATTTCTTATAATAAATGGAAAAATATCATCTTAGAGAAAAGAGGAAAGCTTAAAATTGATAATAAAGGAGGATTTTCTATCTTCTTTAACAGAGGCGTGAAAGTTAACTGGAAAAAGGAAACAATAAAGGTTATCAATGTAATGAAACTTTCCAATCTCCGTATATCTTCCTGAAAGAGACCATGGGCTGAACACCAAAGGTAGGTGATGGGAACCAAGCCAACAAAAACAGAATACTGAAGGAGAAGGACTAGCCTTCTCTGATATATTTAGTGATTGAAACAGAAATAGTCACACCAGCAACGAAATGCAGAAATTGCAAGAGAAATAACATAACCTCACACTGCACTACTCTCAACGGGAGAAAACCAAACAACTCAGGAACAACAGAGTTTATACACAGCATAGAACAATAAGGATAGAATCCCCTAGCTATCTGGGTGCTAGGTCACCCCCCTTCACAAGGATTCAAAACCTTCCTGCCTGCTCCACTCCCCCCTAGGCTTTTATCCATATTTTCCCTTCTAAACTGCTGCATGGCAGCCTGCTCAGCCATGATGTGCCTAACCAAAAGCCCCCTTCACGGTCAACCTTCCATGTGTGGTGGATGGGCTGTCCCTTTTTTACCGTTTGTCTTTCTGGAATATACTAAGTTGACCCAAGGTCCATTGATCATTACGCCCTTATAATCTCCACCTTGTTTTCAAGGTGGAAGTCTGGAAACTGTGTTGCTATGGATGTCGCATCTTCCCAAGAATTGTCACAGTTAGGCGTAGAAGTCCACTTGATGAGAACTTCATTGGTTCCATTGATTAGCCTTTGAACCCCCAATATAGTTTCTGGAGTCATCAAAAGCTCATCATCCTCGTTAAGACAAGGAGGAATGGGTGAAGGTGAGGCTGTTGGTATTGCCTTCTTCAGCTGAGAAATGTGAAATACTGGGTGTATCCTTGCTGTGGGGGGTAGAGCTAATTTGTAAGCCATAGTTCCTATCTTGTCTTCCACTTTATATGGCTCATAGAAACAAGGATTGAGTTTTTTGTTAGTCCTCTTAGCCAATGTCCTTAGCTTATAGGGTTTAACCTTGACAAAGACCAAATCCCTAATGTTGAGAATAATTTCCCTTCTCTTCTTGTCTGCACCTTCTTTTATGTGCATCTGTGCTTATAGCAAATTATCCTTGAGTTCATCCAAGATTTGGTTGCGATCCTGAATGTGCATATTCACCTCCTCAATGTTGGAGGGTTCATCTGATAGCGTGAATAGTGTGGGGGGCGGGGTCTCGAGCATAAAGTGTCTTAAATGGAGTATCCCTGTTACTTTTTGGTACGTGGTATTATACCTTTATTCAGCCTAGCTTAACCATTGTTTAGGCCTATTCCCTACAAAGCACCTCAAGTAAGTCTCAATGTACCTGTTTACAACCTCGGACTACCCATCGGTTTCAAGATGGTATGCAAAGCTCATCTTCAATGTGGTGCCAGTTGCTTTCCATAACTCTTGCTTGAACCTACTAACAAACACTCCGTCCTTATCAGAAATGATGGAACTGGGGAAGCCATGTAATTTCACAATTTCCTTAGTAAACACAGTAGCTACCTTTTCTGTTGTGAAAGGGTGGGCATTCAGTCTATCAATTACTACGATGATCACCTCCTTATCTGCAGATTTAGGAAGCCCACCTACAAAATCCATACTGATGTCTTCCCAAACTCTCGTGGTTATGGGCAGGGGCTAGAGTAAACGTACAGGGGTCAAGGCTTAGTACTTATTAGCTTGACAAATGTCACAACCAGCCACATATTGTTGGATTTCCCTCTTCATCCCTTCCCAATGAAATAATCTAGCCATATGCTTGTAAGTCCTAGCAAATCTTGAATGTCTTTCCAAGGGTGAAGCATGGAATTTCCTCAAGAGTGTTTGAATTCTCGGGGAATCTTTAAGCAGTACAAGCTTCCTTCAACAGTAAGCATCCTTTCTTCATGGAGTAATTTGGTTGGCTGCTAGGGTCAGCCACAAGCTTGTGCATAATGCTTACCAATTTCTCATCATTGTTTACTTCCTCTTCCATTGACTCCCAGTCATTATACTGAGTTATGGTTAGGGCCTCTAACTCCGCAAGTTCGTCTCGTCGAGAAAGTGCATCAGGAGCTCCATTTTTACTGCCTGGTTTGTACATGATAGTGATTCTGTACCCGAGAAGGTTGGCTACCCAACGCTGCACTCATTATTCTTTGCTCCAAGAGAAATCTTAAACTCTTTTAATCAGTATGAATAGTGAAATGATTCCCATACAAATAGGGTCTCCATTTTTGAATAGTAAAGACGATAGCCATAAGCTCCTTCTCATATATTCAGCTTCTCTTGCCCTTCTTTGAGAATTTCTAACTCAGGTATGCTATGGGTCAACCCTCTTACATCAGGATTGCTCTAAATGTCCTTGGGAACATGCCATACTTGCATTGCTTTGATCTTAGTTGGGTCTGGTTGAACCCCAATTGCAGATGTAATGTGTCCCATATACTCTAAACTAGCTTGCCTGAAAAGACATTTTTAATCTGCAAGGTCTTTATGAGGTGCTAGAGGTGTGCTTCCAAACTGGCACTGTAGATGAGTATGTCATCAAAAAACACTAGGATGAATTTGCTTAAATAGGGCCTGAATATTTGGTTCATTAAAGCCTGCATTGGTCAATCCGAAGGTGCATTACTATCTTGAAGGCTTTTTTGTGCTCATCTCCCTCCCTTATTTTGATCTGGTGGTAGCCAGATTTCAAATCTGGTTTAGTTACCCCTCCCAGTTCGCCCATCAGCTCATCTATCACAGGCATGGAAAATTTGTCTGGTATTGTAAGCTAGTTGAGTGCCCTATAGTCCACACAAAAACACTAGCTGCCATCCTTCTTCCTTACCAGTAATGCAATACTAGAGAAGGGTTTCGTGTTGGGTCTAATGATCCCTGCCAATAACATTTCCTTGACCAAGCTTTCTATCTCGTTCTTTTGAGAATGAGGGTACCTGGGTTTGATATTCGGGGGTTGGGCTCCATTCTTTAGCTGAATTTTGTGGTCTTCATCACGGGTTGGGGAAGACCTGAGGAAGCTTGTCTAATGTCCCAAACTCAATTAAGTACTCCTCATTATGACCTTGGATATATTTCATCATTGTCTTTAAGAAAACCAGCCTCTTGGTGAGTGAGGGGTCTCCCTTCAGGCATACCAGCACCCCTTCTAATGTGAACTCCATGGTAAGCAGCTTCCAATTCGTCCTAACGCCCCCAATGACTTAAGCTAGGCTCCCCCGAGTATTATGTCAGTGCCCTCTACTTCAAAGGAAAACATATTCTGGGTCACCAAGATGCCTTGCATTTCAAGTTGAACCCCTTGGCAAACTCCCTTTCCCTTAATCCATTGTCCATTGCCCACAAACACTCTAAGCTATGGTTACGCTGATGTTCACTCCCAGCTTGCTCACCAATTTGAGGCAAATGAAGTTATGAGAAGCTTCACTATTGCATCTTGCTTGCTCACCAACTTTATAGGATGACTGACTATTAACCTTGCCAATGAGTGCATCGAGACCTCCAGCTCAAGATTCTCTCTTGTTTCCCTGGTCAATTCCGTTTGGTTCTCCTTGTTAGAATTCCCCTGTTCCGCTTCGTTTGGTTCCACCTTTTCTTCTCCAGCCACTATAAGAGTTTGTAGGCTTTGATCCTTGCAACGGTGCCCTGGTGCGTATCGCTCCTTGCACTTGAAACACAGGCCCAAGCTCCTTCGTCTTGCAACCTTGGCCTCTGTTAGACGTTTGAAAGTCCCTTCCCCCTTGTTGACGCTTGTGCGTGATTGCCCAGGGTGCTCCCCTTGGATGACTAGTGTTTTTTGTGCGTCACCAGTCTTCTAACCAGTTGTTGACAACCTTTACTCCCCTCCTTGCCTTCCACCCCATGAGATACTGATCCGGAAGCTGCCTAGGGTCGCGAGGATACTTGAGTTGGACCTGGGTTTGGACTGCAAGTGTCTATTGTTGGGCTTGGTTGCTTCAGCTCGTCCCTTCCTAGACTCTTTGACCCTTTCCACCATCCAATTCCTTTCCTCCACTTGGTGGGCCAGGCCCATTAAGCGTTCCAGAGACTCAGACCATCCCATTCTGACCTCAGCCTTGAGTTCCTCCTTCAGCTCGTTGAGAAAAATTCCCATTAGATGCTCCTCTGTGTTGTCTGGGATGGTGGCCGAAAAGAGTTCAAACTCTTCCCTAAATTCTGTTACTGTTCTGATTTGACAGAGAGCCACTAGTTGTTCATATTCGCTACCTACTTGAGAAACCTCTCTAGAAGCTAGTATGTGAACTCCCTCCATGTACGCACCTTCCCTCTAATCTCCATCCACTGAAACTAGTTTAACGCCCGTCCCTCCAAACATACTGCAACAGCCTCCATCTTCTCATCGTCTGTCACTCCGTTCACCGTGAAATAGCATTCGACTCTGAAGAGCCATCCCCACGGATGGTCACCAGCAAACAATGGTAGTTCAAGCTTCCTGAACCTATTCTTCCTTTCTTCCCTCGGTTGTTCTTCACTTCCTCGAGCTCTAGCTTCTTACATGTCTTCACCATTGGACCCACCAGCTGATGTTTCTACCCCTTCAACAACCCTTCTCCTATTCTCCTCCCGTTCAGTTATGAGTTCCATGAAGTATTCACAAATAATCCTCATTTCTCTCTTTAGTTTCTCCACACTCTGATCCAAACTCTCTACCTTTCCCTCCATTCTTGTGCTAACCATCCCCTGACGAAATTGGCTCTAATACCAATTAATGGGAACCAGGCCAATAAACACAACATACTGAAGGAGAAGGACTAGCCTTCTTTGATATATTTAGTGATTGAAACAGAAACAGTCACACTAGCTACGAAATGCAGAAATTACAAGAGAAATAACAACCTCACACTGCACTATTCTCAACGGGGGAAAACCAAATAACTTAGGAACAACAGAGTTTGCACACAACACAGAACAATAAGGATAGAACCTCCTAGCTATCTGGGTGCTAGGTCACCCCCCGTCACAAGGATTCAAAACCTTCATGCCTGCTCCACTCCCCCCAGGCTTCTATGCATCTTTTCCCTTCTAAACTGCTTTGAGGCAGCCTGCTCAGCCATGCTATGCCTAACCAAAAGCCCCCCCTTCATGGGCAGCCTTCCACGTGTGGTGTGGCGGATGTCCTGTCCCTTTTTTACCCTTTGTCTTTCTAGAATATACCAAGTTGACCTGGGTCCATCAGTAGGCCCTTAAAAAGATCCTATCGCCTAACAGATCTAACAGTAAGAAAGGGCCCTTCAAAGTAAGAGCAGTTATCTCCAGCCAAGCACACCACCAAGATCAGTAGTAAGCACACTGCCATAAAGCTTTTCTCTCCTTACTCCTGCCAAAAGAAACATGAAGCTGTTTCCAAACTAGAACAACACATAAACACACATATAAGTAGAAAGAGCTTTGTGAGGTCTATGAACCTGTAATATGTTTAATATTGAGAGTGTTGAGTACTGCTGTCCAAATGAATTAAATGAGCTTAAAGGGAGCTTTGGATTTCCTAGAGAGTTTCTCAAGGAGGAATTTCTCTTTATTCGGAGAGTTTGTAAATAAAGAGAAGACTTAAATGAATAGTTGAATATATTGAAGGAGAATCAAGAGTCTGAACTCTCCTTTCCATATGTCACAGTTGGATGAATAGAATCAAGTAAGAGTAAGGGGAATTATAATTCAGAAGTTTTCCTGGGGTGTTTCGAGATTGTGAATCAGGGTAATTGGTGGGTCATTTTTGTCAATGGTCCAACTCAGCGTAGGTTATTTATTCTTGAAAGAACTTACTTATGTTTGTGACATTTGTATTCTGCACTGGTGCTTGGAAACGGTGACTTGAATGTTATTAGATATCCCATTAGGAAAATTTTTGTGGGTATAAAATTTCCTCTAGTATGCATTGCTTTGATAATTTTATTTTGAGGACTACTTAGGGATATCCCTCTTTCCAATTTCTGTCCTCATTGATCTGTTAATGGGGTTAATTCTGTTTCTTCTGGCTTCCCATATTGATAGACTCTTGTTCTTAGTATTTAGGAGACATTTTTCCTTATTTCATCCAAGAAATACTTCTGCCTTATACACCTTTTAATTTGGACTTAAATAAGGTACTTTGGATCCTATTGTGCTTTGAGTTAAGAATATGTAGTTTAAAAATGTTCTTTTTGTAGGTAAGGTGAGGAAACTGTGGAAGGGTTTTGAAAATATGAAAAAAAAAAAATACAAGTTTGTTTAGGATGGTTCGAGATCTCGGATATAAGCGTTTCAAGGGTTCAATGCCTTCAATCACTAGTAGTGTGGTATGATCTGGGTTGTGGTACAGAGATGGGGACGGCGTATGGTACTCAGCTAAAATTTGTGGTACATAAGGAGTGGGCTTAGTTGTTTTGCTGTATCAGTTCATGGTATGCTTGGAGGATTTACTTGGGCCACTCTAAATAATGTTAATAAGGGATTTATATAAATATATCAATAATTTGAACAGTATACTAAAAAAGTTAATTGAAGGATTTACTTGAAAGTACTGTATTTTATATGTGGTTCAGCACACCTATATGCCACAAAATAGTAAGTCCTCTCAAATTATTGTATAATGTACTTCCACTTTCAGAAAATCCTGTGGCTATAGATGCTGTACGAGAGAGCCTTCGTAAACTGTTAATGGTTCGATATGTCGAACGCTGCCCACCCCCTGAGCCAGTTGTTTCTCCTCCAGTTGAACAGGATACTAAAAAACGAGGTGCTAAGTCTGCCAAGGTAATTATTAATTCATATAGCTTGATTGTTCTTGTGCAGTTTCCATTTTTATATCATTCAGTAGTGCTAATACGGTTACAATTTAATTACGTTCTAACCATGATCAAATATTCTTATATTGGAACTTGGAAGTCCAATAATGGGATCTAACTCGACCTAACAGTTGAGATTTGTTCCTGGTTGTAGGAGATGCCTATCATTGTGATATTTTTAGTTGTCACTGAGGCCAAGTTCAGATAATGTGAGCCATGAGTGTGATTTACTAGCTATATATTCTAGGTTTTGTTATACAATGATGACCCTTTAATCATTGGTTCCCTTTTTGGATGCTTAAAATCCAACTTCTGGTTCATCAAATATATGAATGATAAATTATTATTTTTTCTTTTCAGAAAATGGACAACTAGTATTTGATATCATATCATATTTTGGTCTTAAGTTGCAACACCATAATGTTCAACCTTGTACCCTAAATATGAGTTCTATTGATGCTGTTTCTTTTGGTAATTCATGCTTACAGACAAAAGAAGTACCAGAGACCATAGAACGTGTTCTAGAAGCAGCTGTGCCTGTGGAAACAATCAGGTTTTCGCTCACTGCAAATACTGAATTTAATACTGACATAGAAACTAATTCAGATGATTCCCCCATGATAAGTATTGGAGAAAATGTTGGTAAGACTATTGTCATCTCAAGTGATCAGATTAACTAGTGGTACTAATTTCCAGTTGAAAAAATTTATAGCAAAAGTATGATTCTATAAAGTGCAGGTCAAGATGAGTTAACTCTTTGGCGTGCCAATTTTGAAGAGTTTATACGTTGTCTTAGGCACAAGGTTGGTTTTACTGTATAATTTCCTATTGCAACTTCATGCTATAGCTATCCACTTTTACTTTTGCCTGCAAGTCCTATCTTATATGGCTTATCCTTTTTTGTTTTTTTCAAAAAATAAAATCTGTGGGATATTGGTGCTGGTTTTTTTAGAAAGGGAACTTGAACTTGGGACCTCCTTGATTCGCATGGTTTGATGAGCGATGGAAGTGGAATTTAAGGTTTAAATTGTTTCTTTCTTTCAAAAAGCAAACAGTGTGATTTGCAAGTGGTCAAATACGTACTTTTAATAGTTGAAGGTCAACTGGACATAACCTGGCATAAAATCCCACGAATTACCCACTGATTTTACTATCTTCATGTGTTGTCTGTGTTCTTGATTTTCTTGATCATATTAGTAAAACATTGTAATATTTTCATGGATCTCACACACAGTATGTTATTATGCTTTTAAGTGCAAGAACATTTTTTCTCCATGGTTAGAGCAGCATTATGGATATTTTTTATTGAAAGAATGCACTTGAAATGTTCTATGAATTTTCTAGGTTTTGATTGAGAATGTTAGAACACGACTGGATGATGGAGCTGCTACTATCTTAAGTGCAATACTGGAGGCAACTAGAACGACAGGGAAAATAGCGAAAATGGAGAAGTCAGGTGAACCAGATTCCTTTTTTTATGAATTTGGAGCCTATGAAGCTAATTTTCAGATGTCTCAGTAATTAGAAATATATATTTACATAATGAAGGCTACTTCAATTGGTATCAATCATGAGGCTTTGATTAACGCTGGTTCCATGCTCTCAAGCTCTTGACTGTTTTGCTATTCAAAGAGTTATGACCAAAAGAAAGATGAGTGGTCAATCAATTTTGAGTTTGTCACTCATTTTAATTCTTTTCCACCATTTACAAGGTGAAACTATTACTTAATGCATACATTTTAATTTGTAGATTCCGAAATCCAATTTCGGTGGCATGGGAACACCGAAATCCAATTTCGGTAGCATGGGAACACCAATTTTGAAAAAAATTAGTAGCCAGAAAATCAATAAGTATATGCTATTTACTAGTTGCTGCAGAGAATGCTATTGGTGGCGCACCAACATACCTGTTGATGTGGTTTGCATGATACTGAAAAAAAGTAGCGCTATTGTTGATGAGTTTTATTTTCTAATAATATGGTATTCATGACTATATTCTTCTTTTATTAAAAAAATGATATTTATAGGAATGTATTGACAGCAGTGTACTGCTTTACTGGATGCATATGCCACTGTACCATTCCTTTCACTGGTATAATCTGGAAAGAGAAATGATTTATTTACAAACTTTATTTTTTACAAATTTCACAAACCCACTCCATCTCACTCCACATCATCAGACCCATCCCATCACACTAAGATTTAACCTCTCCCAACGTGGCATGTAGTGGGTTTGTGAGATTTTTAAGAAATAAAGTTTGTAAATGTAGTATTTCTCCTCTGGAAATAGCATTTTCCATGTGTATGGTTTAGGATTAAGTCAGACCTAACGTGGCAATACTTTTTTATTGTAAACCAATTTTTAATTACTCATAATTCCTAATTTATGAAGGACACCTTTTAGAGATATCGTTGACATCATGGGACATGCTAAACCTATCAAGGTAAAATCCTGTTTCTTGCGTAATGATTAAAAATACACAACCTTTTGAGCCTTTCACAGATTAAGCAGTGCTATATTGATGTAGGAGCACGAGTCCCATATTGGCTGGGTGTGAGACTTGGAACTCCATTTATATTGGAGGCTTTCCGCTCTTATTACCCTGGCTTTAATGAGTGGGGTCTCCTCCACATCAAGTGGTATCAGAGCCCAGTTTGGTGTAAAACAATTTCTGTTGTTACATGGTTGGTGTATATTTTTGGTAGTCCTATTCAAGGTGCAACTTGAAATTTCCCTCTTCGTATTTAATGTAAGTCCATATATAATTACATGCCCGTATTTATATATAAAGTTAAGCTTTAAGTGCATTTAAGGCTTAGAACCATAAGGGATATTGGAGCCTCCCTTTCTGTAATTTTGTTAGCAACCACTGTAAGAAATTAATAATTCAAAATATGGATTGTTTTCTATTATGGAGGAATATGGTGTTGGATAATATAATCCACAGTAGATAGAATGGTTGCGGTCTAGCATTTTGTGGTTTGGTAATTGTGTAATAATGTGATGGAAACCTGAGTTGTATAAACTAGAAACTGGACACAATAGGTCCTTCGGTATTTTATTGATGATTAATAGCAACAGAATTAGCCAAATTGACACTGAACTGAAATAACCAGAAAAAGAGACACTTATAAGACAGTAAAAGAAATAGTAAACAGCAGCAAACACAACCATAAACCTTCCCTAGCAATCTGGGCGCTAGGACTCCCCTCCCAATGAACCAGAAAACTTCCTTCCTAGGTAGTGTCACCACCCCCAGCCTTTTATACGCTGCCAGCCAGCCAGCCAGCCAGCAACCAGACTCCCATACCAACTCTGACACTGACTCCCATGCTTACTCAAACACTAACACTGACTCCTTCACTAACCCAAACACTAACGCCTCTGCCCAGTCAGCCAACTCTTAAGAGTACCCAACTCCCAAATCCCACAAAAACCAGTAAACAAGAAAGTAAACACTAATATATTAATAAAGAGACCTCTGTAATAGATAACAACCAGCCATAGACCAAATACAACCTAAAACACAACTCTTACACTCGGCTCCTTTTAAACAGAAAAGATGAAGCCCTAAACGACTAACCAGGCAAAACAATATAAAATAAAAAGACACACTCTGACTCTACAGTAAAACGACATCCACACTAAACCAAACAACCCTACACTTTCCCATAATTAACAGCCCATAAGCACAGCACAGTAAAGATAACAGCACAACATAACCCCAATTGCTCCACTGTTGCCTAGTATAGGTAAATCAGATTGGTCTTATCAATACCTGCCGCCCAAAGTTAACCTTGTCCTCAAGGTGATTACTCATTGGGATTGATTCTTCATCTGGCCCTTCAGCGCCACCCATTACAGTGTTTGAGATTTCAAGGGAGTAGCTCCTTTTCCCTTGGCAAGCCTTGGAAACTATAGACAATGAATTAGGTGCATGGTAGTTTCCTTTGGCAGAATTCTAACAACTTCCTTGAGGAGTTTCATAGCTAGTAAATGTTATGGAGGAAATTAAGTGTCCATCTTAACAATTCAAGTGCATTTCAGGTGTCATATTACTTATGGAAAGTTCTTGATCCATCAAATCTGAATTGTTCAACTTCGACAGAGGTGGATAATGGGACTGACACTTGAGCCCATAATATGCTGGTTGAGCTTAACTTAACTGAAATCCTAAATGGATTTCCTCCAGTTTCTTCAAGAATGACCAGCAACTTCTTTGATTCTTGCAATCACGAGCATGGCACGTGATACCAGGTCTGAGTTGGCGTTCCACAATTAGTTGAACACTTGTCTGAATTGTATGCTCCACGATAATCACATACTTGATCACTTCCAAAAACATTCAGCAGGCTCACATCTGTACTTGGGCAATTCATCGACTACTTCAATAGTCATCGTAAGGGTTGTAAACCCGGCCCCCTCACACACTCCAGCAAACTCGGAGACATAAACAAACAGACCCAATAGAGAATAGTATGGTATAGGAATAGGGAATAGCCGAAAAGCCTACAAGAAAATGAGTATCCATTCGAGAACAACAAAGACAAACCCAGACAGCAATAAAACCGTGAAGGACTTATCCCAAATAATAACAACAGTAGAAGAGAAACAGCAGTATCTTGATTGAATACTGACCAGAATACACGAATTCTTTGACTTTTCGACGTCACTTAGAATCTCATCTAGACTTATTTTTCTTCAACCCATGTACAATCTATTGCAGCCCATTAAGGTATTTATGAGCATGCTCGACTGTCACTGATCGAGCTGCAAGCTCCTTCAACCTGAAGAAAATTGGAACACCCACTACTTTCAGTTTGATTCCGGATATTGTCAACTACAGCATCTCCCAATGATTCGTCGACCACTACCAGGACTAGCAACTCCCCATTTTTGCATATCTGCTCCCAATAATCTTATCACGCCCAAAACATTGGCTTTTTTCTCTCTTGGGCCTCAACTCAGAATATGTGAGACACTTGAAGAATGGGCAACTTCTCTGTGTTGCATTCTTATCTGCTATCTTCGGCCCTTTGCTCAGCCTCGTGGATTTTGTAGTCCAACCAGAGTTGTAACTTGTGACCCTGCCCATTGGTTCGTTGGTAGAGTCTTGGGCTTTCTCATAGTTGTGCTCTTCCCCTCCCTGTTTTGGGCTGAGGCTGAATTTTGACCCCATCTCCTGACTTCAGTCAATTACTCACTTAGGCCCAACTCTCTTGGGTACCCAATTACCCTCGTGTTTTTCTTCTCCATCCCTTGGGTCAGAGGCATAATCCGACTCAGCTTTATCGGCAACCTGGTAACCAAAACAGATGTTCCACACTGCAAATAACGGATGAGATAGATGGTCGAAATGCACCAGAGGTAGCTGAAATAGACTCCACCCCACAACCAGCCACCGAAATGGAACCAAAACAGCAAAGTAACCTGAGAAGGAGGACTTTCTAGAGGTCCCCTGCACTCCCCCAGCCAAAAATACCCCGATATCTGATACTGAGCAACTTCAGGAGAGGTAACATCAGGTGACCAACGATTTCCACTCTCATAAGCTAGCGAAACTTAAAAATCTTTGTTATGGATAATGGATCTGAACAAAATCTCCTTTGCAAGCTCACCTTTGATTAATCCTTCGTCGTAGGCTTCCTGATGTGTGCCTTCGCAAACTTGCCGAGTAGATGCTGTTGATAAACCGGGACGCCTTGATCCTGGATCCCATTGAAGGTTGGGCTATTTCGGCCCACTAGCCCAACTCCAATAAAAAACTCAGCTTTGTTTTGATAGGTTCATTCTCTATCCACCACACTCACACCCAAAATCTGCTCCTCTGTTTTCGTCATGCATGCACCTGGATTATCAAGCGTCTCCACTCTCCCTTGACGAGGTACGCGACACTGCTCTGCTTCTTTAGTCTTCTCGCATTCTGTCCCATCATCTTCTTCTATTTCTTTCTCAACTGGGAGTCCCAATACTACAGCTGCGTTATCCCTTCCTCCTTTCAACAGTTTCTCTGTTTGTTGCCCCAAACTCATCTTTGGGGAGCCTTGAAGGTGCAATAGTTGATCCACCTTTGCCGTAATCATCTCTATTTTCCTGTCTAATATAGGGATCCACTGCGAATACCTTGTTATAGCTTCAAAATGCCAATGAATTGTCTCCTCCAACACCCCTACTCTCTCTTCCGTTTTTTCTTCAGCCATTCCCTAGGATTGGAACTGCTTTGATACCACTTCGATAAGACCCCAACTCCCAAATCCCACAAAAACCAGTAAACCAGAAAGTAAACACTGATATATTAATAAAGGGACCCCTGTAATAGATACCAACCAGCCATAGACAACCACAAGGAATTGAAACAGCAGGTAATACAGGTTGGTGAGTATTTGAGAGACCCACCTTCTCTCCCAAAATAGACCAAATACAACCTAAAACACAACTCTTACACTCAGCTCCTTTTAAACAGAAAAGATGAAGCCCTAAACGACTAACCAGGCAAAACAATATCAAATAAAACGACACACTCTAGGTCTACAATAAAACGACATCCACACTAAACCAAACAAACCGAGACTTCCCCATAATAAACAGCCTATAAGCACAGCACATCCATAAAGATAACAGCACAACATAACCCCAATTGCTCCCCTATTGCCTAGTATAGGTAAATCAGATTGAGTCTTCGGCGTATGGATCACTTGCCATGCTGGATCACTTGCCACGCTTTCTACAATAAACTGCTTTTATTGGAGGCGGCCCTTTTATTAGCGGGGGCCCATTATAATGATTGTTGCTTATTGTTGTGATACAAGTCAAAACTTTGTTTAGTCCCATCAACTTTCTGTTTAATAATGGTTCTTGTAGTTGGTCCCTATAACAAACCTGTCCAACCACCAAAAATTTCAAACATAATTGTCCTTTTTATTATTGTTATCTCATTCTCATTTTGTTTTAGCTGTTTCTTTTACATATTCCCCCTTATTATGTTACTCTTAAAGAGGAGGCTTATCGAGATTTTTGTTTCTTTTCTCTGTAATAATAAATTTTGAAAAGGGAAATGAAAAATTATGCCTGTCTTGACCTCCATAGCTGCTACTCATGGTACTCTCGTGGCTTACACTATAGTTTCCTTTATGTTTCAGTTCCATTGACACTAGAAACTATTTTCACGGAGGTAGTGAAGACTGAAAATGGTCGTACTATGACCATAGAGCGTGTTAGATCTTCTCTTGTCCAGCTCGGATGTCCACAGAGGATGTTGGATGATGCATATAGTATTGGTGCCAATCATATCTCTTTCACTCATGTTAGACTTTATTCTGTGATATGAAATAACGGCCTTTTATTTAATTTATTTATTCTTCAGTTGTCAGAGCTCCATCTTAGTTCTAGCTAATGATTCCTTTAATAGTTTGTTATTTTGACATTTCTCTCTTTTCCTTTTCAGATTTGAAGAACATTATTGAATTGGCTCGCAATGAAGAGGTTTTTATATCTTTATGTCTTTTACATATATATCAAAATTGGCTTATGTAGAATGTCTCATTTCTTGTTCTATATTGCAGGTTGAGTCAATTGTGTTGAAAAGGTATGGAAGAGATGCCTACAGAATGTTCAGGTTGCTGTCAAAGGCTGATCGTCTTCTTGAGACAGATAAGGTGATTATCTCTTGTTGGCAGATTGAGATTTTAATCCAGTTAATATGATGCTTCATATGTTAGCTGCAGCTATACATATGAATTGTACAGGTTGTAACTATTAGAGTAACCCCATTTAGGGTGTTTTAGATAAAAATATTTTAGAACTGAAAATTTAGTTCTGAATTTATGTTGTTGAAAATTCGAAGCACTGAATATGAAATGTTTGAAAAGAGTTTCATTATAAGTGCTGAATATGTTTTAAATGAAACACAAACTATTTGATCTTGTAGCTTTGAAAAAGGTAGGAATAAACAGATGAAGTGCTGGAAAGACTGGGAGTGGGAGGAGTTTTCCACCTTGGACATCCATTCTTATAAATAATCAAAGATTTATGTCTGAATTTTCTGGAATTCATGTCAGAGAAATCAGAAAACAAATTAATTTGGTTCAACTATTGAAATCTAATATCAGCAACTCTGCAGAGACTTCGTAATTGGCATTTGACTCATTTGTCTATATGCCAATGCTTTAAACTTGGATAACTAGAACTTCTTGATAACTAAAACTGACTGATTAATAAGTGTTTGACTGCCTATTAATAACCTTTTACTATAAAATGGAAAAAAAATTCTTCCAGAAGCAGAAACATATCGTCTATTGTAGTGTGCTGTAATATCAATTCTAAAAGTATGCCTTAGGATTCTCATATTTACATCACCCAGAGTGACAATCTT